>JAFNEN010001128.1:0-58543 GCA_019343175.1 Oedothorax gibbosus | reverse complement strand
AAGAATTCCTACATGCCCGCAAAGAGCCATCACCCCTGTAGCTTCCCAGTTAAGGGACAGAAGTGGACTCTCTGCAAGGGTTTCTTGCATGGGAAAAGAGATATCTAAAAAAAAACCCCATTTCAAAGAACGGTTTTATTAAAAAAACAATCACTTTATTGCATAAGCATCACACAACGTTTTCATTTAGGAAAGTCAAAATTATAATCAGCAGCACATTATATAACACAAAGAGCAATTCCTTTTTAGAATAACAGTAAAGTAACAATGAAGACATTTTCATTATTTAAAATTGCCCATTCATCATTAAGAGGAAAACGGCACATACCAGGAATTCAAACAAAAAAAAAAGCAACACATTTGTAAATATGATTGAATCAATACAAAATTAATTCTTCATTCATACCGGGAAAAAAAAAAAGACACCACACGTAACAGAGCAAAAAAATTTATAGCAATGACTGACATTGGTTTTGGAGAAGAAATTACTAAAAGTGAATGAAAACCAATGAATGAATTCTATTCCAGTAAAATGTATGGAAACCAAAGGAATGAATTTACAACCAAGAATACTCGAATGAATAAAAACCGCCAAATGAATCAATACAGGGAAGAATGGATGGAAAACGAATTATTGGTGCACATAAATAGATACAAGATTAAGAAGAACAGGGAAGCAAATAATTAGCCCATCAGCTATAGAAGTTGTAAGTTGACACAGAACAAAAGAATGAAAAGAATTATAACCTTAAGATACAAAATATTTTTCTAACCTTTTATATAAATATTACAATAAATTTATACACAATTTAATCAATACAAATGAACAGAATACACCAATATCCATTCATATCAGACCAAAAAAAGAGAAGACACTTATCAAAGAACTAAAATGAAATTCACTAGAAACAATGAAGTCGTCATTGCTTTGCTAGAAGTAATTACCAAAGGTGAATGGGAAAACAATGAATAAATTTGCAAATAAGAATAGATGAATGCATGAATGAAAACAATTGAATGAATAGCCGACCAAGAAGAACAGATGGAATCCGAATTATTGGAGCAAATAAATGAACAAAAAAGGAAATGAATGAAAACCAATTAATCCAAAACAAAGGAGGTAAAAATTTAAAAAAAACAAGTGAAAATACACATTCAAACCAAACATAAAACCACAAAAGGAAAATCAAATACAAACGGAACTGTCTGACAGGCAATACATACAGAGCTATTATTTCAAAACACAATCAAAAATACTTTACTAATTTCTAATATCAGTTAAATTATAACATGTAATGAAATTGTAGTTACAAATCCCCAATACTTGTCTTGCAGAATTCTTGGCTAGCTACATTTAAAGAGAAAATAAAAGTATATACAGGAAATAATAGCCAACATTGGGAAAGTTTAGGTTGCAGATAACATATTTCGCGAGCAAATAAAAACCTTATCATTGTAATTGCCACCGAATTTTATACTTAATCCTTGAGTTTTACTGAGGCCTCCGAGAAGAAGACAGGAGAATAATAGTAGACAGGGCCTGGCTCTTTCAGAAAACCGCTATTGAGACTAGACGTTAAACGACCGGCGCTGATCGCTACTGAACACGAGCGAGCGGGGACGAAACAAAGAGTAAAAAAAAGTTTTTTTTTTGTATAGTTGATTTGCTATTTCTAGAACAGTCGAAGAAAAAACATAAGAACCTGTTTAAAACTTATCAATATTAACTTTCTAACATAAAATATTTAAATCTTGTACATTATGAAGGAATTTCTAGAGCCAAATTTCCTCATTTAATTGGGTAACATTAATATTAACTTCTCAAAAAATCCTGTATCTTATTTTAATTATATTTATTACTAACTGTAGATTAAAGAATGTGTCAAATTATAAACGGATTACTCCATTAAAACACTGGTAAATTTGCATTTAATTTCCTTAGTTTTGGTTTAGGTTTTTACTCGGTATGTTACGATCTTCGCTGGGGAGTCATTCCATGTCAAATCAACACACTCATTAAACCTCACTGTCTCAGATTTTGCTGAAATTTGGAACAACAGTAGTGTTTATATAGTTATTTGTGAAATGAAAATTTTTATTCACAAATATTGTGCCGTTTTTAAAATATGGCACTTTAAAAGTTAAAAAAAATTGCCGACCAATTTTCAAATTGACCTAGAAGCTTTCTTAATTAAGCTAGAGACATGGGATAGGTGTCATCTGACAGAGATTCGTACGAACTTTTTAATGACATGTACCACACTTAGGATATAGAAGATTTTATTTAAATTAAAATTTAATTATATTTTAAACTTAAGCTTGTTTCCCCATAAATATTTGTTTTAATTAATAACTTGATCAACCAATTTAAAAAAAAACAATCTTCAATTTTTTTTTTTAGTAACAAACCAATTCTTATCCCAAAATGATATTTTGCCCATATATTGTAAAAAAAAATACTAACTATTCATGAAAATAAATTTAAAATTTTAGGTATGCAATTTTTTTAAAAATTAATTTTTAATTTTAATAAAATCTCCTATAATCTAAGTGTATTATATTTTATTAAAATTGTCTTATAAATTTCTGTAAAATGGCACTTAACACGGGTTTCTAAATTAATTAGGAAACCATCTAGGTCATTTTTAAAATTGGTTGATCAAGTTTATTAATAAAAACAATTTTTTTTATTCAAAACTAAAACTCATTTTTTTTTATCAATGGACCCATTCTCATTCCAGCATGATATTTTGTCAGATGATGAGAAAGAATCCTAACTATTCATGACATTAATTTCGAAATTTTAAAGCAGAAAATGTTGAATAGTTTTTAAAAAATAAATTTAAGTATTATTTATTTTTGTTAAAGCTTACCATACAAAGCAAGTCTGGATTTCCCAGACATTTGAATTATTATTTGATTTGAAGCATTTAGCCTCCCCCCTCCTTTCTTTGAAATACCTTTAAACAGGGTTCATACAACTCTTGACTACCCAAATTCCAGGCCTTTTCAAGGCTTTTCCAGGACTTTTTAGTGATTTTCCAGGCCACCATACTACACAGCGAGATGAAACTTTAATAACTCAAAATCAATTTACTTAAGTGTTATTGAAGATCAACTGGTTGAATTAAAATTTGAATGTAAAATTACTGTAAGTTACAGAACTATATATTGAGTTAAATTTTATTAGCAACCATATTGCCTTAACCCAGAGCAGAAACATCAAACTAATAATAGAACAAGTAAAAAATAACTTTTTGACTTGGTCTATTTGTTACCGTTTGTCTCTATATGTCGCAGAACTTTTGTAAAACCAAGATTCTAACAAAAGTTGAATAGCAAAAAACTATTATAAAAAGCTATAACTCAAACTGCCAAATGACATCTTACAATTTGGATTTGGTTGATTTCATCAAAATTTTCCTTTTCTCCGATAAACTTCAATTATCCGAATGTTGCTGGTTAGGTCCGATTGCATTGATAATTGGAGTTCTACTGTACTGCATAACTCGTTTCCTTCATTCTCTTCTCCCACCCACCCCCGGTCCATATCAAAGAAAACTAAACTTAAACTTCAATAAAAAAACAAGTTTAAATAATACATTTTAATGATTAAGATAAACAATTTAATTAAAATTTGAAGTTGAATTAAGATTACACTAAGATATCTTCAAATATCGGATGCCGACAAGTGCAATCCCCCATTAGAAGAGGATCGTCTTTACCTGACTAGTATGCAATCCAATAATGCTACCTGATTTACTTATTTTGCTGCCTAGTAATTTTCACGGCAACCATGATAGATGAGGTTGCATTGTCCTAATGATTGAAAAAATTTTTTGCCTCTGCCTGACAGGAAGAGAGGCAAGTTTACTTTTGTAGTTCTGGTTCAGGCCAATCGGACCAACCAGAACATTTTCTTTTGATCCGTTAGTAGTGATCACAAGGACCTAAACCTAAGCGTGTGATTGACACTTGCGGGGTGGTTCGGACATGCGCAGAAATATGGAGATGTTTCAGTTCGATTTAAATTTTGAATCGTAATAAAAACTGGAAATTCAAGGAATTTCCAGGCTGTCTGTGAATTTTCCAGGCTATTTAAGGACTTGAAATAAATAAAATGAAATGCCATGCTTTTCCAGGCCGCGTGCGAACCCTGTTTAAAACCAAAGAATGTCTATTGCAACTATCAATTGCGCATGCAATAGATTTCATATAAAGTCATTTAAAGTAATAACATTCATAAATCATAAGTTATTATGTATTACTATAACAATAATTGTCATTCATATAATTATATACATTTGCTACAAGCTTAAGAGCTAATAACATAAGATTAGTGGAGTATAGTCTGCAATAATCTATCTAATCTTTTATTCTTTTGCGAACTGTCTTGGATTCTTAACAAATTAGCTTTTTCTGATTATTTTCCACTTTTGAAATTTTGTTTTTGATAACTGTTTATTTCATAAATTTATGCCTCATTTAGAATTGCAGAATTTTTTTTAATTAAAGAATCACAAGAATTCATCCACAAAAAAATGTGCCGACATTCCCTCGTCAACATTTCAGAACAATTTTTTTAAGAATTAATTTTTAATTAAATTAAAGCACCATTGCCACACCACACACAATCAACAACATGAAAATATATTTTGGCATAATGTCAAAAATGTTTGGAAAGAGGTACAATATGTTTATTAATTTTAATTCTAAAAAGGAGATACAATTCTATCAAATTTATGCTTTCCATAATCAATATAAGTTATCACTGATAATGTAAAAAAAGTATTTTGGTCAAGCTAAGTGGATTTCCACAAGACTATCTCCATCATTAACAATTACAATCATTTAGCCTTACTGGCACACCCACTTCCAATAAATAGTTTAAATCAAATATAGGGCATACCTGATATTAGACGTCAAACTTTTGTTGCACATGAGCGAAACACAAATGATGAGACATTCATTGGGATACTGAAATAAGCAAAAAGCATATTGTAAAATTACTCATGAGAACTTATGTATTGCTTAACAAATTCAGTCTCAACTGTAGACATAATTTTGTGTTATAATGAGCAAAAACTAGGGATGCACCGAATATTCGGTATTTGGCCGAATAGTGAAATTTAAGAATTTCCAAATTTCTTCAAGTTATCATCTTATAAAACGTCGAAAAATTCCCAAACAGGACTTGTTTTCTTTTATAATAGACTCAAATTCTTAAGTTTTAGTTATTTATAATGTTAAATCAAGCTCTCAAGTTATATTAAACAAACATGTCTCTTTAAGTTAACAGTTACGAGTGGGCTTTAAAAAAAAAAAACAATAATTACTATATATATCACAATTGCAATTTTTTCACTAAAAGATTAAAAAAAATAATTTTAATTGTATAATAATATTGTAAGCCATGTGTTGCTTCAATTGAAAATTTAATAGCTATATTGTATTAAAATTATTGTGTGATTGTGTACTTATGTTTTGTTTAATTGAAACTGATGAATAATAAATACAACTTACTTAGATCCAACAAAAAATAAAAATTGGTTCAGGTAGGCCGAATATTCGGCCAAATTTGGTATTCGGTGCATCCCTAGCAAAAACATTACTTCCAACTGGTGTAACTCTTGCTCAATTACTTTTTTTACTGCTTGAAAGTGGGAAAATTTAACCAAGCTTTGCTTTATCTCTCATTACAGAAACAAAATTTAACACACATATTTTTATTTATTGTAAATCGGTTAGGAAATAAATGTTTAATACTAGCAATGTGTACATAGTAATCCTGCAGAGCCTAAAGTTGTCAAATCATTCACAGCAACATGGTTAACATGCATATTTCACAACACTTGCATGCCTATTATTGAAATCATTACTTAATTACTTCAACTTAAACTACATAACAAAAAGAAACTAAAATTTTAGCATTAAATAGTTTTATTATTGCCCCCAAATAGGTTTATCATTAATATATTCCTTTAAATATGAAATTAGCAAGAAAAAAGTTTTTCATTTAATTCTTAGGACAGTGAAAATAAATAACCTTTTAAGGTTAGCACAAGCTCACATAGGAATAGAGGTAAGATATAAAAGCTCTTAAAAATTCAAAACATCAAATAACCTAATAAATTTGAATTCATAAATATCTATGTAAGTTTTTATAAATGTACATACCATTTTCAAATGGTGTGTCATGGGTGGTATCACTTCTTCCATAAGTTCCTTTAAACCATAATCCTTATCTAGAACAATATTTAAATACAATATATACTATCAGAGAATGGTTTATTAAACTGTTGAAAATTTCAACAATATTTCTTTAATATTATTTATTTCTATTATCCTTATTTCTTTATTCCAAAAAATAATTTTGGAATTGATGGTCAGTCAAATCCAGATTAAGTTTTAACAAAACAAGTCCTTATATTTAAGAGTACATTTAACAAAGCAGAATGTTGTAAAAATTGACTAATTGGTAACAATGATGCTAAAAAACCTATTGCAAAGGTTCCTAACATTTTAATTTTAACTGTATAAAATTCAGGGTTCAAAATTGAGGGTCGAATCGAGGGTGAATCTTCACCTATGTTGGAGCCAAAATTCCTACCAAGTAATTTTCCCTGTTGGTTTTGTGTCGGTCAAGAGCGGTTTAACTTTAACCGCATTATGTATACTGATTTTATGCAAATTTAAGTATATGATAACTCTGTATATAAACCCTGACTGTGCTATTAATAAATGCTTCTTCTGTTTGATCCAAAAATGTGTTGTAGTCGTTTTTCTTCTGATATTAGTTGCATAGTAGCTCTTACCTCCAACAACATAGCCTAAATCTGATAATGTCATGGCTATTTAAGATTTAGAAATCAGGCCATCCTAAAAATGTGATGATCGCAAACATTCCTTTGATTTTGTGGTCGCACAACTCCTGTGATCTTGAAATTAGACACTGAAGAAGAGAAAAATGCTACTAGAAAATGTTAGCAGCACTAATAACTTCCAATTTTTTTTTATTACAATTTCTTATCGTTGATTTATAGTTGTTTCTAATCAGAACTATTGTTAAGGGACTAAATATCTTTACTAAAAATTCATGTTCAAATTTTGTTTGCTTCTTGAACATACAGGCACATAATCAAATATTTTTGTATGTGAAAACTATTTACAAAATGGATGACATGCATACTTAAATTTTGATACGGTTTATTCTGAGCTTTGGCAGTTATTGGAATATAAATCAAGAAAGATTATAACAAAGCCTACTTTTCCAAAGCATTCAAATGATTTTGAACTTATTTACTTTCAATTCTGCGGTGAGATTCAGGCTTAAGCCTTCAACTTTCCATACCTCTTTTCATTTCAGTTCCTTTACCAATCCCAAGCTCACGGAGAGGCGTCACAAAAGGATAATTGGCAGAAGTTTGTAAATAATAACTAGATTTTCCAGTTATATTTCCTAGCTAAACTCCATATATAAATAAAAGATAGGTCTTCAACTTGTGAGCCTGTAATGTTTCTTGCTGACATCATAGTCTCAAACTTACTATTAATACAAAGAACAATATTATCAATCACTATTTTTGAAAACTACTCAATGAAATAAGTGCTTTGTTAGTTTCCTTATAATAGCTTATCTTCATATACTTGCTCTTAGTCAAGTTTCAATAATATTACAAATTGACAAAAACTTGTAAACATTAACTATTGATATGTGAAGTTAGGAAGCGTTTTAGCGATATTTCCTAACAGTCTAAATCCATATACTTTGATATTATAGGAAATCAACTCACAAGGCTTATGCAATTTTAATTTCTAACACAAAATTTCAATTATGTTGAACTGAAAGCATTTCCTCATCCGATAAAGCTTTAAGCTAAAAAAACCTCTTAACGCGAAATCTTACTCAACCCGAACAAAAAAATTCAGAATTTGACTTTCTTTTCTTAGATTCGTCAGTTATAATCAAATGGCTGATCCTTAAAGGTTTTCCTAATTTTTCGATAGAATGTACTACTCCAAATGAACTTTTATTAATTGACTTACTAATTGTATACATGATGCATTATTGGTGTACTACATTATAAAATTAGAATTTCTTCAAATATTTTTTTGAAACTATTTACTGGTCCATACATGGAAAATAATCAACAAAGTGCCTTGTTACCCTTTCAAAAATTTGACATACAATTCACTGCAACTTCAAGTACTTCATAGTATGAAGCATTTAGAATCTTATGATTGAAATGATGTTATTAATTCCGACTGACTTGTTAAGATTAACAACACATAATTGAGACACAATAAAAAAGATTCATCATTTTACATGTTAAGTCCAATAACATTACTTTCATTTTAGTTTTAGGAACAACAATATTGTTTAGAAAATAGTTGTGGCAAAGTTGATTGAAGATACATCAACCTGATGACATTGGATAAATGTTATGACCCCTGTATAAATACATAGTTTCTACTTACTTTAAGTTATAATATAATTATTATGTAATAATAAAACTAATTTCCTATTTAATTATGAAATAAGGTTACAAAATGGAAACCAAAAAGAGGACCAAGAGGCTCATATACACCCATGACTCAAACAAAACACATTCATACTAAATAAATGGAGACTAATAAAACAAAGAAAAAATAAATTGGAAACCAAATATAAACAATGACTGAAAGGAACACTAATCCAAATACCAAGGATGGAACATGGGAATGGATGGAGGATAAAACAAAAGGAAAATAAAAACAAGAAAAAACAAACCAAATTGAAAAGAATAAACACGGAATTGAACAAAACACACACAAGTGAAAGTAAAACAAATTCAATACCAATACTTAATAAATACCAGAGTAACTATCTAATGCAATATACTAATTTTAATAATTAATAGATTAAGTAATAATATAATTTCAACAAATAATAAAAATTGTGGGTTAATTCCTAGTTTCGGTATACGGCGACTTTTTATTTCTCGCCAAACTTGTTGGCGAGAAAACATCGCATACCGACGCGTGATTAGACGATGCTACTCGGAAACTGCGAAGTCAAACAACTGTGTTGCCAGATTGGAATTATTTATCGCCTTTTTTTTGTCGCCAACGTTCCGAAAAAGTCGCCGTATACCGAAACTAGGATTTAACCAAATTGTGGATCATTACCTTTATACTGTCATCAAATTGATATGCATTTGTCGATACAAAAATAATAAAATACAGGTACATATAGATACAGTAAACAAATGATTAAATATATAATATGTACAAAACCCCTCAAAAAGTGTCTCAATTATATAAAAAGAATGCCAAGATAATGATTCCTAATTACTATTTGAGAAAAACAACTTCATATTGCAAAATTCAAAAAGCTAATTTATTTAAGTATTGTTCCTCATGTTCACTTTGTTGTTGACGATGAGATATTTCTTTGTGTCCCAAATAAAGCCATAAGTTATAACATAAATTTTGTGCTAAATACTTTAAGTGAATTTTCAAAGGGTTATTTATTTTGGACAAAATAAATTCAACGGTTAACGAATCTCATTAAAATAATTTCCTGTTTTCAAACTTATTTTATTTATCTGAAAATCGGTAAGCATTCAATTTGCATAATTCTAACTTTATTCCCAAGCACGCTTGATACTCCTTTTAATATACTATGCTGTGCTAGAGCCTATTGCTTAAAGTCTACTTTGAGGTGGCTAAAAGCAAAGGCCAGCCAATTGAGCTTAATAATTTTAAAAAGTTAAAGAGCTTAATAATTTTAAAAAGTTAAAACTTGCAGTGAAATGTATGCAAAATATTTTGTTAACAATTTAAATAAATATCAATATATTGTTAATGCACTTAATTTTTTTTTAAATTGACTAACTTTCAAAGAATGCTATGCAGTAATACTGAATCCATTTTAGCTTTGCTTTTCAGAAAATAGAACTTTTAGCATCATTATTATTACCAGCAATTTAAACAAAATTTAATCTATGGAGTTTAAATTCTAAAACGTAAGTAAATGTAAAAAAGAGTTGTTACTAATAGATACATTTATCAAAGGACAACATTAATTGGGTTTTTGTACAATAGTGCAAGAGTAAAAAATACAACCGTATATTCTTCTATATTGTTGGGGTTTCACAGTTTTCACAATTGTCTTCTAGGTTCTGAAAATGAAAATAAATAAGATAAGCAATTTTTATTAAATTATCAGTTTCTTAAAACTAGAAATTTATTTCTCGCCAAACTTGTTGGCGAGAAAACATCGCGTAGCGACGCATGATCGGAAACCTCGAGTCAAACAACTGTGTTCTGTTGCCAGATTGGAATTATTTATCGCCTTTTTTTTGTCGCCAACGTTCCGAAAAATTCGCCGTATGGCGTATACCGAAACTAGGATTTAACCAATTAGGTTTCCATTTGGTTAACAACTTTTGGTTTTGTATAAGAATAGAGAAATAAATGAAACAGATTTCATAAGACATTTAAAAATACACCATTCTACAAATACCTTCAAAGAATAATACATAAAAAGCTATAATAATATTTGTTATATAATATAAAAAAAATAATTAAAATTAAATTTTTTTCTTGTAAGTTAAAACTTACAAGAAAAAAATTTAATTTTAATTATTTTTTTTATATTATATAACAAATATTTTCAGTCATTTTTTTGAAAAAAGTTTTTAGATACTAAAATTTTACAGTGACATTATATAACTGGTAATAACGTACTTTTTTACTGAGTGGTAGGTGACAACTTTCGATTTGGAAACATAAGTTACATCAAGTTTTACGAATTAATTTAATACGAATAAATCATTACATTTGTTATAACGCATCGTTCCTTCAGAAAATTCTAGTTATTTAATTAATTCTAGTTATATTAACACGTTTTCAGGATTTGATTTTACACAGACCAAGTTTTTTTTAATACCTACCATGTGAGCAACTAACGAACCGAAAAAAATAGTAGAGAAATAAATACACGAAGAGAAGCAGCTTTAATAACACAATTATAATTACTAGTTATATAAAAATACATTTCAAAGAAAAATATTTTTAACTTAACACGTGCTCCAGAAACCAACATTTAAATTTTCACATCTTTTCAGAAACATTGAAATGGGAGTTTTAAATTCTAAAATTAAATAAAACTAAAGTAAATTCATTAAAATACAAAACAATATTTAAAAAGTCAACTAGATCTTCGTGATTTTGCAACTACAAATTCAACAAAGCACGATACCTTAAACTATAAATTTTAAGAAAAACCATTTAAATAATACTATTCTTATTAAATAATTAACACGAAATAAGAAAATTTAAAGAAGTTATATAAATAATATAATTACTAAAAAGGACTACGAAAGATAGTAACTTACCCAACCACATTTTTCGGAAAATGAACAAATGCACGTCCTTCCCCAGCCGCGTAACTAGCTAAAGTGGTGAAAAAAATTAATTGAAAATGGCGCTCTTTCAACTAACCGCAAATGTTCTCTGCTTCATTTCAGATCCCACCTCGTTTGGGGTGTATTGAACCGACTTGGCGTATTGATCGCGTTTTTTGGCATTAAGGTGAAAAAAAAAATGAATTTAAATATATGTAGAATTTTCTAAAAAAATATTCTTAAAATGGCTAGTTTTGCTATGCAATTGGGAATTGTTTAACATTTTAACTGCTACAGTGCTACTACTTCGTATTGTCACTTTTTAATATAGGAAATATTTATTTAAAAATGTACGTTAGAATTTATTTATATTTTCTAATAGAAGTTTTCAAAAGCAAACAGAAAGGAGAGGTGGGTCTTACGTTATCCGTGAATTTTAGATGATGAATTTATTTAAAGGTACTATACCAAACGTAAACAACACAGATTAAGTATGCAGCATAGAATGGCTAATATGAGGACAGGACCTGTAAATGTAATCTCTGTAAGATGATTCTTTAACACACCTTGCCAATGCCGCCCCAAAAGGCATTAATATATTCTTAAATAATAAAACATAATTTTTTTTTCTGCTTGAATGTTCGAATGGATTAAATCATTAGCATAATAGCAAAACGAAACTCTTGAAATAATGCCAAATATAAAATAAAATGTCTGCAACGATTTCGATTTGTTCTTGGATCGGCACGTGCCAAAGTTTTTATCATTGCAAACCTAAAATGATATTCAAATTTGATTGGTTTCCGCAATGGCGCGACTTCTTTAGCTACAGTGGGATTGTGTTTTATGCAGCAATGTTTTAAAACGACGACTATATTGTTGCCAAACATAATTATTATAAATATTCTTTAGGATAGACTGTTATTGTTGTATTAACCGATGATTTTTGGGCTTTTATCATCGGTTCGTGTTCAATCCGTAGGGCAAAATACTGTAAAAACGCTGTTTATTTTTAAACCTAGGATGAGTGGCAAGCATTCCTGACTTGAGTTGAGATGAATTAACTTTGCACTACAGCTACATGAGGGCTATGGGGTAGTTTCATATGATTTAACTGTCATGTTTTCATTTTTTCATTTCCCGCTATTCCATTTGTATTACGATTTCACTCTAAAAATGAGTGCTTTATCGTCTGATGTGTTGTAATTTAGAGTTATTTACGTGTAACTTGTTTTTATTCCTGCTATTTCTTAAACTTTATCGGGTGCTGGGGAGCCCAGTCGGTTAAGGCATTCGCCTTGCATGCGGAAGGTCCCAGGATCGGGTCCCGTCAAAGCCAAAATAACTGCTGACCTATAAACGGCCTGTGAAGCCAAAAATGTAAGATGAATTATACCATACCCCCCGTATAGAGGGAGTGCACGTTATATATGCTCCAAAGTCCCAACGCTGCGTGCGATGTCGCTCTTAACGGTTGCGTTGGGTGCCTACTCAGGTGTCGGCTTGTCACTTGACTGTGATTCTAAATTGCGACGCCCGTCGCCAATAGACCTCGTGTAGCTCTAGTGTGAAGATAATTCAAACATAACTAAACCAAACTTAAACTTTATCGTTTTTAATTGGATTAAATTTCAAGTATGCAAAGCATTACCAAAGGACTACGTTGTTGGAAAACTTCGGTTTAGAAAATGTTATGTAGGTGTGAGGAGAAATTAAGCTAAGCTATGGGACAACAAATTAAAGCATGATTAAATAATAAGCTTTGTATTTTATTTTACAAAAAAAATGCATTATTTTACATTGAATAGATTCTGCAGCCTCTGTATCTTGGCATCAATTCAGATTTTTTAAAAAAATATATTAGGTATGAAAATTGTACATAATGTTCTGTTTTTTAATTTTTGTAAATGCGCCTTTTTAAATGTTCGCCTTAGATGTGCCAGCCAAGAGAACCACCATTGTCTTGGGCAACCCTTTCTCAAAATAGACAGGCGGAGCTGCGAAACCACATATTGCAGTGCCGCCTGTTGGTGGTTTCGCGGTATAGTGGTTGTTTTATCTCGCATTTTTTGTTAGTTCTTGCATTTATTCCCTTGTGTCTTGAGGTTTGTTGCGTGCCGACTGGTTATCTTTTTTGCTTGTCCCTCCGACTTGCCACATATTGCAGCGCCTCCTGTTGGTGACTTCGCCGTATAGTGGTTCTTTCATCTCGCATTTTCTGTTCATTGTTGTTTTTTCCCATGTGTCATGTGGTTTGTTGCGTGGCCGACAGGTTATCGGATGGTGGGGGAAAACCCCTCCATGTCACAATCCGTCCCAGCCCACACCTTGTCAAGCGTCTTTGAAGGTCCCTCCGTTTTGCCACATATTGTGGTGCCGCCTGTTGGTGGTTTCGCGGTATAGTGGTACTTAATCTCGCCTTTTCTGTTTATTCATGTTTTTTTCTCTTGTGTCATGTGGTTTGTTGCGTGGCCGACTGGTTATTGGTTGGGGGGGGGAGGGGGAAACCCCTCCATGTCACTACCCGTCCCCTCTCCCACAACTGGACAAGCGCCTATGCATGTCCCTATGTTTTGTCACATATCCCCGCCCACACCTTGTCAAGCTTCTTTGCAGGTCGCTCCGTTTTGCCACTTATTGCAGTGCCGCTTGTAGGTGGTTTCGATGGATAGTGGTTCTTTCATCTCGCATTTTTTGTTCATTCTTGTTTTTTTCCCTTGTGTCTTGTGGTTTGTTGTGTGGCGGACTGGTTATCGGATGGTGGGGGAAAACCCGTCCATGTCACTACCCGCCCCCGCCCACACCCCTTGCCAAGCACCTCTGCATGTCCCCGCTCACACCTAGTCAAGCGTCTTTCAGGTCCCTCCGTTTTGCCACATATTGCAGCTCCGTCTGTTGGTGGTTTCGCGGTATAGTGGTTCTTTTATCTCGCATTTTTTGTTCATTCTTGTTTTTTTCCCTTGTGTCTTGTTGCGTGCCGACTGGTTATCAGATGGTGGGGCTAAACCCTTCCATGTGACTACCCAATGCGAGGCCAACTGGTAGTATTACAACCATAAGTGGGTAGATGCCCCGCCTGGGAAAAAAACTAACTTTATTAAACATTAAAATTTACATAGCATAATATTAATAGGCAATAAAAATTTTAATGTTTAATAAAGTTAGTTTTTTTTTTGAAAAAAGTGGCCGACTAGTTATCGGATGGTGGGGGAAAACCACTCCATGTCACTACCCGTCCCAGCCCACACCTTGTCAATTGTCTTTGCATGTCCCTCCGTTTTGCCACATATTGTAGTGCCGCCTGTTGGTGGTTTCGCGGTATAGCGGTTCTTTCATCCCGCATTCATCTCGAAAAAAACAATAAGGAACAGAAAATGCGATCTGAAAGTACCACTATATCAAGATTTCACCAACAGGCGTCGCTGCAATATGTGGCAAGTCGGAGGACATGCAGTGACGCTTGTCAAGGGGTGTGGGCGGGGACGGGTAGTGACATGGAGGGGTTTTACCCCAACATCCGATAACCAGTCGACACGCACAAACCACAAAACACAAGGGGAAAACTACAAGAATGAACAGAAAATGCGAGATGAAAGAACCGCTATACCGCGAAACCACCAACAGACGGCACTGCAATATGTGGCAAAACAGAGGGACCTGCAAAGACTCGACGACATGGGGCTCGGGTAGCGACATGGGGGGGGGGGTTACCATCCGATAACCAATCAGCCACACAACAAACCAAAGACACATGGAAAAAAACAAGAAGGATTAGAAAATGCGAAATGAAAGTACCACTATATCAAGATTCCACCAACAGTCGTCGCTGCAATATGTGGCAAGTCGGAGGACATGCATAAGACGTTGTCAATGGGTTGGGCGGGGACGCGTAGTGACATGTGGGGTTTACCCCCACACCATCGATAACTGAGTCGGCAAGCAACAATATCACAAGACACAAGGGAAAAAAATAAGTAATGAACTGAAAATGCCAGATGAAATAACCACTGTAACACATAGCACCAACAGGCGTCGCTGCAATATTGTGGCAAAATGGGGGACAAACAAAATAAGATAACCATCGGAACGCAACTAACCACATGACACAAGGAAAAAACAAGAATGAACAGAAAATGCCAGTTGAAAGTACCGTATATGCGAAACCACATATTGCAGGGCCGCTGTTGGTGGTTTCACGTATAGCGGTTCTTTATCTCGCATATTCTGTTCTTTCTTGTTTTTTTCCCTTGTGTCTTGGTTTTTGCGTGCCGACTGGTTATCGGATGGGGAGGGAAACTCCTTCAAGTCACTCACGTTCCCGGCCACACACTTGACAAGCCTATGCATGTCCCTATGTTTTGCACTGTCCCGCCACACCTTGTTAAGCTCTTTGCAGGTCCCTCCGTTTGCCACGTATTGCAGTGCGCGTGTGTGGTTCGTGGTATAGGTTCTTCATCTCGCATTTCTGTTCATTCTTGTGTTTTTACCCTTGTGTCTTGTGGTTTGTTGCGTGTTGACTGGTTATTGGACGTTGGGGTAAAGCCCCTCCATATCACTACCCGTCCCCGCCCACACCCCTTGACAAGTGCCTCTGCATGTCCTCCGTTTTGCCACATATTGCAGCTCCGTCTGTTGGTGGTTTCGCGGTATAGTGGTTCTTCCATCTCGCATTTTTTGTTCATTCTTGTTTTTTCCCTTGTATCTTGTGGTGCCTGTTGGTGGAATCTTGATATAGTGTTACTTTCATCTAGCATTTTCGGTTTTTTCTTGTTTTTTTCCATGTGTCTTGTGGTTTGTTACGTGGCTAACTGGTTATCGGACGTTGGGTGAAAACCCCCTCCATGTCACTACCCATTCCCACCCACACCTTGTCAAGCGTCTTTGCAGGTCCCTCCGTTTTGCCACATCGCGAAACCATTAACAGGCGGAGCTGCAATATGTGGCAAAACGAAGGAACCTGCAAAGACGCTTGTCAATGGGTGTGGGCGAGGACGGGTAGTGACATGGAGGGGTTTACCCCCACCATCCGATAACCAGTCGGCACGCAACAAACCACTAGACACAAGGGAAAAAAACAAGAATTAACTGAAAATGCGAGATGAAAGAACCGCTATACCGCGAAACCACCAACAGGCGGCACTACAATATGTGGCAAAACGGAGGAACCTGCAAAGACGCTTGACAAGGTGTGGGCGGTAGTGAAATGTAGGGGTTTTTCCCCCAACATCCGATAACCAGTCGGCACTCAAAAAACCACAAGACACAAGGGAAAAAAACAAGAATTAACTGAAAATGCGAGATGAAAGAACCACTATACCGCGAAACCACCAACAGGCGGAGCTGCAAATTGGGGCAAAACGGAGGGACTTGCAAAGACGCTTGGCAAGGTGTGGGCGGGGACATGTGGCAAAACATAGGGACATGCATAGGCGCTTGTCAAGTTGTGGGGGCGGGGACGGGTAGTGACATGGAGGGGTTTACCCCCAGCATCCAATAAACAGACGGCACGAAACAAACCACAGACACCGGGAAAAAGAAACAAGAAAGAACTAAAAATGCGAGATAAAAGTACCACCAAACCGCGGAACCATCAACAGGCGGCGTTGCAATATGTGGCAATACAGAGGGACATGCAGAGGCGCTTGTTCAGGGTTGTGGGCGGGAAAGGGTAGTGACATGGAGGGGTTTCCCCCACCATCCGATAACCAGTCGACACGCACCAAAGCACAAGACACAAGGGAAAAAAAACAAGAATTAACAGAAAATGCGAGTTGAAAGAACCGCTATACCGCGAAACCACATATTGCAGTGCCGCCTGTTGGTGGTTTCGCGGTATAGTGGTTGTTTCATCTCGCATTTTGTGTTCATTTTTGTTTTTTTCCCTTGTGTCTTGTTGCGTACCGACTGGTTATCGCATGGTGGGGGTAAACCCCTCCATGTCATTACCCGTCCCCGCCCACACCCCTTGAAAAGCGCCTCAGCATGTCCTCCGACTTGCCACATATTGCAGCGCCGACTGATGTTGGATTCGTGATATAGTGGTACTTTCATGTTGCATTTCCTGTTCATTCATGTTTTTTTTCTCTTGTGTCATGTGGTTTGTGGCGTGGCCGACTGGTTATCGGATGGAGGGAGGGGGAAACCCCTAAATGTCTTTACACGTCCCCGCCCGCACCCCTGGCCAAGCGTCTTTGCAGGTCCCTCCGTTTTGCCAGATATTGCAGCTCCGCCTGTTGGTGGTTTCGCGATGTGGCAAAACGGAGGGACCTGCAAAGACGCTTGACAAGGTGCGGGCGGGGACATGGGGCAAAACATAGGGACATGCAGAGGCGCTTGTCAAGGGTTGTGGGCGGAGACGGGTAGTGACATGGAGGGGTTTTCCTCCACTATCCGATAACCAGTCGGCCACGCAATAAACCACAAGACACTAGGGGAAAAAAAAGAATGAACAGAAAATGCGATGAAAGAACCGCTATACCGCGAAACCACCAACAGACGGCACTGTAATATGTGGCAAAACGGAGGGACCTGCAAAGACGCTTGACAAGGTGTGGGCGGCGACGGGTAGTGATATGGAGGGGTTTACCCCCACCATCCGATAATTAGTCGGCACGCAACAAACCACAAGACACAAGGGGAAAAAAAACAAGAATGAACAGAATATTCAAGATGAAAAAGCGCTATACCGTGAAACCACCAACAGGCGACACTGCAACATGTGGTTTCGCGGTATATCGGTTCTTTCAACTAGCATTTTCTGTTCCTTCTTGTTTTTTCCCCCTTGTGTCGATTGGTTATCAGATGGGGGGGGGGGGGGGGTAAACCCCTCCATGTCACTACCCGTACCCGCCCACACCCCTGGACAAGCGCCTCTGCATGTACCTCTGTATTGCCACATATTGCAGTTCCGCCTGTTGGTGGTTTCGCGGTATAGCGATTCTTTCATCTCGCATTTTCTGTGCATTCTTGTTTTTTCCCTTGTGTCATGTGGTTTGTTGCTTGCCAACTGGTTATCTTTTTTGTTTGTCCCTCTGTTTTGCCACATATTGCAGCGCCGCCTGTTGGTGGCTTTACGGTATAGTGGTTTCTCTTTTCAGTTCATTCTTGTTTTCTTCCCTTGTGTCTTGTGGTTTGTTGCGTGGTTAATTGGTTATCGGATGTTGGGGGAAAAACCACTCCTTGTCACTACCCGTCCCCGCCCACACCCCTTGACAAGCGCCTCTGCATATCCCTATGTTTTGCCACATTTCCCCGCCCGCACCTTTTAAAGCGCCTCTGAATGTCCCTCCTTATTGCCACAAATTGCAGCGCCGCCTGTTGATGGTTTCGCGGTTTGATGGTTCTTTCATCTCGCATTTTTTGTCCATTCTTGTTTTTCCCCTTTTGTCATATGGTTTGTTGCGTGGCCGACTGTTTATAGGATGTTTGGGTAAAACCCCTCCTTGTCACTACCCGTCCCCGCGCACACCCCTTGACAAGCGCCAAATTTTCAGTTCTTTCTTGTTTCTTTTTCCCTGTCTTTTGTGGTATGTTGCGTGGCTGACTGGTTATCGGATGGTGGGGGTAAACCCCTTCATGTCACTACCCGTGCCTGCCCACACCCCATGACAAGCGCCTCTGCATGTCCCTCCGACTTGCCACATATTGCAGCGCCGCCTGTTGGTGGCTTCGCGGTATAGTAATTCTTCCATCTCGCATTTTTTGTTCATTCTTGTTTTTTTCCCTTGTATTTTGTGGTTTTCAACTTCGAAACACCAGGTCACTCCTCATTGTTTTGTTTACTTCTGCAATTTTTCCTTTGAATGATAAGCAAGTCTTAGGTATATTCAAATAATGCCTAGAACACAAATAATTGGGAAAATCAGTCCATTTACGGGGAATTTATTCTTTGAAATATTGGGTAATTTGAAGAATTACGGCATAGGGCTCGTGGTTGTTCGAAATAGCCACAAGAAACAATTTCCCGAGACGTGCTACTACATTGTGCGGAAAGTTGTACCATTAAGAGAAACCATAGGACCTGATGTATTTTCTTTCTTTTATTATTTTAATTAAATTTCTTGATTTTTTTAAAAATTTTTAAACTATTTTGGTGCGCTTTAAACCTGTTGTTTAAATTCATTTATAAAATGTAATGAAATATTTGTATTTAAATAGTTTTAAGTATCCGCATGTTACTCATACCAGTAAGTTATTTTAAAGCACAATTCATTTTGTGTTAGGCCAATTTTGAATGTGTAATATTATTAAGCGAATGTTTAATATTTATGTTTTTGGAATTCGTCGAACCCCGTTAACACAAACTAGAAGGGAACACCGAAACATTTTGTGTTAACCGAATTTCATTTTAACCGTCAGAAGTTTTTTTTACATTGAAGCAGTGGAAATTTCTAAAAAATAACATCTACAAATTATTCTAATTTTCTAATAATGTAATACACTAATAATACATGTATATATACAATTGGTATTTAAATTATTTAAGTTCATTTTTAGTTGTATATACTTTAGAAAAATTAAGATTTTTTTTAAAGAAACACCAATTAAGAACAGCAATTGGATTAAAACTGACGAATCATGGGAGATCTCGTGATTTTCTCAGCAGTAGAAGACACATTCTTATAACATTCATTTGCCGCTTTTTCATTTTTTGAAATTTGTTCTTTGAATTACTAAAAAACATCTAATCCTAAATTTTTTGTTGGGGTTAAGCAGGATTTTGCAAAAGCGGTTTCGCGTTAAGAGATATTTTCAGCATTATTGGCCAGGGAAATGCTTTCAGTTCATCTTAAGGGAAATTTGGTGTTAAGCAAGTTCACTTTAACGAGGTTCGACTGTAATACTTGGTAAAGCCAAGCCAAATTTAGTTTTACGGTATCCCTTGGCGACGAAAACTTGGCAAAACCGCCGAATTGCGAAATTCGTCAATTTTAGCAACTTTTCCTATTATTTTTTCGCCAAAAAACTGGTGTGTAATAAATGTTCTATTTTTCAAAAGGATCATTTTTTAATGCTTTTTTAATCCTTTAAAAAAAAAAATACTGTTTGAAAAAAAAAAATTGCTGCAGAAAATCTTTTCCTACTTAACTAGATGATCATTTCAACAATTGTTTGAAATTTTTAATTACTACTCCAATTTCATACTTATAAATTTAAATATAAGTAACTTTACCACTACATGATACGGTTCAATAAAATTAAATGGATGTTAGATAAAATTTGTAGTTATTGAATAACTAAATTAACAATAATTGATAACAAGAAAGGGGCATTCTAGAAACTACTTGAGTGTATGGCGAAGGGGTCGCAGAGTTAACCCCTCGCAAGTTAACATAAAATGAACAACAATATTAATTAATTAACAATTTCTCAAACAGTCAAGTGGTATGTAGGTGAAAAAAAGTTGGGAACCCCTGATTTAGATAATGTGTATAAGTACTTTTAATAACAACTAAAATCTTTAATCATGCTTTTCTCGGAAACTTATTTCTGAGCTTTTCACCTCCTTCGAACCGCCAAGACTCAGAGGAAAATCATCCTATTAAGTTAATTTTTCTTTTTTTTTCTTCCACATTATGTAGTAAACAAACTTATGTTCAGTTTTTATAAAATATGATTGTCTAAGTTTAAAAAAAAAAATACAATTTACATTGAAAATGCATTCTTTTGAGTGTCCTTGACATTTAATTTTGCCAAAAAATAATTTTTTATTATTTTCCAAATATCTCAACATAATTTTGTTCTACACACTTGTATAATGACAGGAAAAAACAAACAAATTGGACCTGAATCTATAAAATTCTACGTTGAAAGTGAAAATATTAAGAATAAAAAATTAAGCCCTCTAAGGTCTACCTTAAGGGCGACATCCTACGCAATGTAGGGATATTTAATAGGGACTTAATGTGCACTTCCCACCACACAGGGGACATTTTTGTCTGCATAGGCCGTTTTGATGATGCCCTGACCCGAATCTGGGACCTGTCGCATGCAAGGCCTTAACAGACTGCGTTCCTCAGCTTCCTAAAAACTGTAAAGCTCATTTTTATGTTTTTGTCACTTAGTTCTACCACTAAGCTCTTTAGTTGCTGCAGTAGATGGGTAAACTGCAGTAACTAGCTACTTAGACCATTTTTGCAAGCACTCAATTATTCTAGTCTATAAGAAAACTATAAGAATCTAAGAAAACATCGTTGTTACTTATTCCACTTAGTATAGACCAGGTCAAAAAGACTGCACGCCCACAAAAAGTCTTGAAATAGAGCAGGTTTTTCAAGAAGGTCCGGCAATTTCAAACAGCAAATGTGGTTCGAAGAAGATACCCTTTTAAGAAAGTGATTATTACAGGGCAGCACAGACTGTAGTTTCCCGGCCAACACAAGAAAGTGAGACAGCAAGTGAACATGTATAATACACTTTATTCTCCGAGTCAGGATCTCTCGAGGGCGGAGGAGAAGAAGGGGGCGGCGAGGGAGGCGCGCCGGTCGTTGGAGGGGCGTAGGGGGCGAGACGCGCGGGCGGAGTCAGGGAACCGCTCCACGTAACGCCCACGCTTCAGGTACTTCACCGTCACCAGCTTGCCTGCACAAAAAGAAAAGGATTCAGTACCAAATACTTTTAAGGACCAACTATACATGTTTACTATTTTGGTTGAATCAAGGCCAGTCTGGGCTAAATTAATTTTCAAATACCCACTGAGGGTTGGCTGAAGTGTAAACTGTTGTTCCCGGCATGAGTTTTGATTTTTTAATTGAAAATTTAATTTCTGAAATTTTAAATAAATTGCTTTTTGTAGTAGATGGTTAAAAATAGCTCTTTCAAGCTTTAAATTTTAATAAAATTATAAATTTTTAAAAGTGATGTGTGTTGCACCTGATAGTCAGGTAAGAGGTTTATACCTCTGTATCCCACCCAGGGCCACAACTACTAAGCCTCATTGATAATTAGTAACCAACTAAACGGAATACTGACCGTCAAACCACCACCCATGGAGATCATTGTACGCTTTTCCAGCGGCTTCTGAACTGCTACACATCAAGTACACGCAGCCCTGCACAAAACATGATCACAAAAGAAACACTTATATAAGTATGCATGGGTTTTCAGGAAACAATGTAATGACAGTGTAACACAATTATAGCCTCCTTCAATGGATTGTGATGTTTACGACGTTATAAACAAGGTGGAATATTGAATGTAGTAAATCATATAAAATATGTATTATATGCTTATATTATTAAGAATAAATAAATTTTTAACCCTACGTGCTATCTTCCTTCTCCAGTAATACTTTTTTTAGGCACAAAATAAATTGTAAATAGTGAAAAAAAAATGTAACCGATATAAGTTCAGAATCAGTATATGATCTAAAAGATCAGATCTATCTTTAAAAGTAAACAATTTTTCATTTATATTTTAGCATTTATTAATGAATCAAAACATATTAGAACGTTCTATTTATTCCTTTTAATGGAATATTTTTTTGTTGCTTTATAAAAATTACTGTAAAATTATTTGGTGTAAGAAAAATTCATTGTGGTGTGTATTGTGTTAATGTTTTAGTGTGTTGATATGAAAAGTTTATATTACATATTTATCAGAAACAGTTTTTAAATCAGAATCAAATGCTGTGATTTGTCCTTTTTCCCAGTTGAGCACAAATGGTGTGTGGAAGAAGTCTCAGGTACAGATTCCATTACTTGTTTAAATGTACAGACTGGGGGAAAACACTTTGAAAATAATATAATTTGATTTTGAAGAATGTTAGTAAAATTTAAACCGGACTTTGCATATGCAATCAATATCTAACTTTTGATTACGGCATATTCAAACTCCTTTGGCATTTTTACGAAAACTCTATGCTACTAGCAAAATCCTAGGCCAATTAGTGATTACTGTGCTATTTAAAAAGTAGAAAAAAAGTAAAAGAGAGAGTGAAACACTCACCTCATTGTTTGTGAGTGTGTCGAAGGCGATGTGCACGATTCCGTCGTTCCCTTCACACTTTTCTAAAATGGCATCTCTCACACTTGTCTGCCAGTCGTTGCCATATTCACTGAAACCAAAAAAGAATCACATACAAGATCGAAAATATTTTTTATTCGACACAATGTAACACTTTAATACATTCTAATTTAACATGAAGCCAATTTTAACCATTAATCTCATGATATAAATCATTATTAACCAATAAGACCTTGAGTCAAAATAATCATCTGATATTCTTTGGGATTTCTTGAGTAAATTTAACTGCTTTTTTTTTATAAATATTAAGTTAAAAAAACCTTGTCTTTAAATAAACCACATAAATTTATTATTGACCAATAGCTTAAATTAACTAGTTTAGAACTTTAAGGAATATAAGGACCTTTAATCAAATATTAAATTGCTATTCTTTGGGATTTCTTGAGCAGAATTAAATGCTTTTTTTTTTATAAATATTAAGTTTGAAAAAAATTGCCCAATATTCCAAACACACACATAAAAGGTACAAACAATAGAGTTTTATGTATTTAAAGAAACCATATGCTGCAGTCAGTAAGTCCTAAGAAACATTGAACAAACATGGTGAAACATTTATTAAGCTCGTAATTTTTCCCTATAAACAATTTGTTACACATCACAAGACACACACACATACAAACAGTAAAATGTTTTTAAAAAATAAACTCGAAAAAAAAAAGCAGGCATGAAAGTGCAAACTAATCAAAAAGGCTGAACACTGAATTAATTTTTTTGCACTATCGGCGTAACAATGTAAAAACCAATTTTTAAAAAAAAGTTATATTAGTTCCTATAAAATGCACACAAAGAAAATAATGTAATTTAGTTTTACTTTAAATCTGTATATCGATGTCATATTACATCATATTTAATAAAAAATTTGATAACTATTTAATTACTCTTACTAGATAATTAAAAAATCATAAGACAAGCATAACACAAGTACCATTTAAGAACTTAGATCATCCCATTATGTTGCAAGCAGGGTTCTATTTAGGGGGGGGGGGGGGGGGGGTTATGGTGTTGGAGGGGTAGGGGTGTCTATTCATCAGATTTGCCTATGAACATGTTTAGCGGTTCATTTGGTGCATTACCAACAAGTTTTGGTCTTTGGCAGTTCCATAAGGCTAAATATTTAGGCGCCGGGTCTTTCAAAAAAAATTCTTGACTGCCTCTTTGGGATTGAAATCCTATTAGCATAGTATTAGCATCCAGCATAGTTCATACAAAGTTACAAAAAACATTCTCGTTTCCAAAACAATTCAAGGACTTGACATTTATTAACAACCTAAATATATAAAGCGTGTATAAGCGGACACTCCATTTTTTAAAACTAAAAATTGTCTAAAATCAGAAACCACAGTACAGACGGAAGTAGAAAAAAAGATTCCAACGTAAAAAGTATTTTTTTAATTTCAGCTGTTCCTGTGATCACGACTCACGGACACCGTAAGTCAGACACTTGATCAAAAGAAAATATTCTGGTTGCTCGACTTGGCCTAAACTGGAGCTACAAAAGTAACGAGACACTCTTCCGATCACACAGAGCCAGAGAACTGTCAATCATTCCATCGGTCATTACATTGTCATCGGTAGATTTCGTCAAAATTACTAGGCAGCAAAGCAAAATAAGTAAATCAGGAAGCATTATAGGACTCCTCTTCTAATGGGAGATTGCACTGGCTGGACGAGATTTAATGAAAATTTAGTGTAATCTAATCTTAATTCATCTTCACACTTTCAGGCATGAAAGTGCAAACTAATCAAAAAGGCTGAACACTGAATTCAATTTTTTTTGCACTATCGGCGTAACGACGTAAAACCAATTAGAAATTTAGTCATATTAGTTCCTATAAAATACACACATATAAAATAATGCTTAAATAATGTAATTTAGTTTTACTTTAAAACTGTATATCGATGCCATATATAATCATATTTAATAAAAAAAAATCTGATAACTAATGAATTACTCTTACTAGATAAATGTAAAATCATAACACAATTACCATTTAAGAGTTTAGATCATCCCATTACGTTGCAAGCAGGGTTCTATTTATATAAAAAAAATTCAAAACTTTCAAAAAAATTCTTGACTACCTCTTAATTCACTAACAACCTGAATATATAAAGCTTCTATGTATAAGTGGACACTCCCCATTTAATTTAAAAATAAAAATTGTCTAAAATCAGAAACCACAGTATAGGCCGAAGTAGAAAAAGTTCAAACGTAAACAAAAAGTATTTTTTAATTAGAGCCGTTCCTGTGATCACGACTCACGGACACCGAGTCAGACACTTGATCAGAAGAAAATATTCTGGTTGCTCGACTTGGCCTAAACTGGAGCTACAAAAGTAACGAGACACTCTTCCGATCAAACAGAGCCAGAGAACTGTCAATCATTCTGACGCAATGTGACGCCATCGGTAGGTGAAAATTACTAGGCAGCAAAATAAGTAAATCCGGAAGCTTTATCTGACTCCTCTTCTAATGGGAGATTGCAATGGCTGGTCGAGATTTAAAGAAAACTTAGTATAATCTAATCTTAATTCATCTTCACATTTTAATTAAAATTTGTATCTTCATTATAAGAATCTGTTATTTGAACTTATTGTTTATTAAAATTTAAGTTTAGTTTCACCTAATTACGGCGCAAAGAAAAAGTAAACAATCGCTATAAAAAATGCATCGCAATTCTAGCGAATCAGTGGACTATTTGTATAGCTGTTACAGTGAATTTGCATCGCAAATTGTGATGCAATACCGCTTTAATCGGACCCTGGTTTCAAAAATGCACCACTTGTTCAAAAAATTAGCCATCGGACTCCGAAGTTAACAGTGAGAAATCGGTTTATCGGCTTTAAAAAATATCGGTATACCGATGGAAGCCGATGTTTTTTTTATAAGAAAAAATAATAATATTTCGAACTCAAATTAAATAAGATCGTAACTGAGTTTATTCAGAGACGTGTTACGATGATCGCATTTGAAATATTTTCCAATTCTTAGCATAATTGCAGTTACGTATAGTTATTTTTACAATATAGTTTTGGTTCAAGACGGATCATTGAACCAAAAAAACATACGAATCATAATGTTTACTAGTTCGCAGTGAAATCGCACTAGTAGTGACTCTTTATTTTTATAGTTTTAGTTCAAACAGACCTACCAATCAAACTTCAACACCTCGTAATTTGTGCTTATTTTGAGGTAAAATCGGAGTCTTATTTTTATAGTTCAAGGATCAGTGAACCAAACCAGACCTCGATGCCTCGAAATTTTTGCTCGATTATTTGCGGCGACATGGCAATAGATATAGATTCCGTTATTTTTATAGTTCAAGACGGATCGGTCAACCAAACATTGACGTCTCGTAGTGTGTTGTTTTGTCTCGCCTTGTTTGATCTTAGACCCCCCCCCCCCCATATATATATGGGTCACAATTTCTCAACGATTTTGCATCGAATCTGTTATTTGAACTTATTGTTTATTGAAATTTAAGTTTAGTTTCACCTAATTACGGTGCGAAAAAAAGTAAACAATCGGTTAAAAAAAATGCATCGCAAGTTGCGATGCGATCGCACCCTGGTTGCAAAAATGTACCGATTGCTAAAAAATTAGCCATCGGCCCCCAAAGTTGACTTAGTGAGAAATCTGTTGTCCGGCTTTGAATAATAACGGTATACCGATGGAAGCCGATGCTTTTCATTATATAAAAAGAATATTTCGAACCCAAATTAAATGAGATCGTAACTGAGTTTTTTCAGAGGCGTGTTACGATGATTGTATTTGAAATATTTTCCGATTCCTAGCATAATTGCAGTTATTCTAGTTATTTTTATTTGGTTCAAGACGGATCATTGAACCATACTTCAACGAATCGTAATATTTACTAGTTCGCAGCAAAATCGCAAAAGAAGTGACTCGTTGTTTTTATAGTTTTAGTTCAAGCGGACCTCCTGTCAATTAAATTTCAACACCTCGTAATTTGTGCTTATTTAAAGGTAAAATCGCAGTAGAGTGTTATTTTTACAGTTCAAGGATCAGTGAACCAAACTTCGATGCCTCGTAATTTTTGCTCGCTTTTTTGCGGCGAAATGGCAATAGATTAAGTGATTTTTAAAGTGCAAGATGGATCGATCGGTCAACTAAACACGACGCCTCGTAGTGTATTGTTTTGTCTCGCCTCGTTTGATCTTAGCTTCCCCCCCCCATATATATATATGGGTCACAATTTCTCAACGGTTCTGCATCGATCTCAGGATCAGCCAAAATGAGATTAAAAAAGGCGGATTTCCGCCAAAAGGCGGAAAACTTTCATGCCTGAAAAAGTTAGGTTGTTGGGCTAGAGCCGTACAATATCTACTATACAACGTAGGCGAATAACATAACACATAAGGGATAAATAATAGACTCACACTTCTGGGTCGAACATGTTGCGAACTTTAAGGCAGGGCGTGGGGTTGTAGGGGGCAGACTTCCCTTTCTCGGGACTACTAAATGCTGAAACACAAATTACAGGTAGAATCAAATGAAACAAAATGAGCTTTTAAATTTCTTATGCACATAATATTTATTATTTACTTTTAGGACGGGAATATTATTTTTAACATCTATATCAACCCCATTATAAGGGTTTAAGATAGATTTTATTTTATCAAAACATACAGTAAAACTTAATTGTTTTTTTCAGATAGAACACTCCATAAACAGCAACCAGTTAAGTTTAAAAAATGAAAACCAGAAAATGATTTCCTTTACAACATAAACTTTCGACAATCGAAAAACAACGGAAAAGGCAGGAACATCTAAATATTTTAATACTAGTTAAAAAAAATTTACATATGAAAAATAACAAAACTAGTCAGATTCCATTTTTCTCTCTCCTTAAACTGGAAATAATGAACATTTTATAATAACACACATGGAGTTAGAATACTTTAAATTTACAGTTCCTCATGAGTTCATAATCTAATTAATTGGTTCATTTTTAGTCACTATACAAGTGAATCAATTACAAAAAAATTCAATAATATTCTAAAAACTTATTGTACAATCTTTACATATCACAGTGAAGATAAGAAATGTAACTTTTTATCATCGGAATTCAGACGCTTACCTTGCCCTTGCCAAACTTTGCCTTGTTTACCACCTTCATTCTGTAAAAAGAATAACAAAAGGGGATTTAATAGGGATTTGAGGGAACATTACTTTTATGTTAGAGTTGTGGATAAGTGAAATGGTCTGCCAGAGGATGTTGTGAGTTCTGACAGTGTTGATATTTTTAAAAAGAAGCTGGACAGACACTGGGATATAGTCGGGGGACTGTAAACAGGACCGATCTTGTTGGGCTTCGTGCCTGTTATTGGTCCTTTATTTTTGTATTTTGTAAAAATTGAGCTTTAAAAAGTACACTAAAAAAGGCAAACAGGTTAATACAGCTTGTGTTACAATAGCTCGTCAAGTTAAGGTACTAGTACAAAATTAACCTTCTGAGAGACAGACATAAACCTGTCAGTTAGTTGTGCATCAATTTTTTTTAAACACATACAACTTTTAAAAATTAATAAATAAATTATTTTTTTTAATTAATTAATTATTTTAATTAATTTTACCATCTGAAAAGCAAATTGATTGAAGTGTAAACTTGTTTTCATTGCAGGATATTAAAATGTAAAGTTTTAACAAAACAACAATAACTTTTTTAAAGATTATATTTCTCTAGTAGATGATTAAAAATGACTCCTTTACACTTGAATATTTTACAATTAATTAAAATCATAAAAGTCATAATTTTTCAAAAACTATGATAAGATGCTGCGAAACCTATCATTCAGGTAACTGGTTTATAGGTTTGTATCCCCCAGAGGATTCAAGTATAAGAGTCTGAATGTACAGAAATGTAACATTAAAAATAAATACTTTTAAATTAATGAGCTAAAATTTTAAACCCATGCAGGGAAAACTAGTTCACACTTGTTCAGTATTTGGTTAACCTAAAAATGTGTGCCCGGTAATTTTATGCCAAATCTGGTAACCCCGACAAATTGGTATTATGGCAGCCTTTGGCGAAATTAGCAATTGCATTGAAAATTTCTAAATGTTAATCCTTTTAAATCTTAAATGCATAGAATTTATTCTGAAGTTTTATCATACCAATCTTTTATTAATTATCTGCTTAACGATTTTAAATAATTAATTACTTTTTTTAAGACAATTCTTCGGCATTTTAAAGAATTTTTTCTGGTACCTAAAAGTTTATTTTCCTGGTCGGCTATTTTGAAATTAGGAAGTATTTTTTTTGTTATTTCGAGATGGCAACCATCTAGGCAAGTGCCAGGGTTTGTCATTTCGACTTGGCGAGATTTTTGAAAAGTCACCAAATCAGGGCACGGTCCTTTAGGTTAATCCAGTATTTACCTCCTGTGGTGTGTTCCACCTCCACACCTTGAACTCCTCCCCGTGGATGGTGTGGAACTCCACAGACACGCGCGACTCATTCTCCTCGATGAAGCGCACCACGCGCTCCCACAGCCACTGACGACTGCGCCTATTTCAATAAATGATTTTAAAACACACAATTAATGCGTTATTAAAAAATTATAAGAATGGGGTTGATTCACATTGTGGATGGCAACAGCTCCAAAGATTTGTTTTCATTTGTTGCCGGGATTACTTATGTTGTGGTATTCAACAATGAGTTTTCTAAGAATACTTTACTTATGAAATTTTTTAAATGCCAACTTCCAGCTGTGCTGATAGTTGTTCAAAACATTTGTTAAAGAAAGCTTGCATAGGAAGAAAAAGTTTCTTATCATCTACATCGGTCATTTCGAGAGTGAAACAGAAGCAACAAATGAAATCACAGTATGTGTAAAAATGAAAACAAGAGTGTTACACTGTCTGAAACATTCCCATTATTATAAAAATTTAAATATTTTTCAAACAATTATATGTGGCAAATATAAGTCACTGAAAAAGTAAAGGTATACTTCAGGTGGAAACTCAAAAGTTACATAAAATAGGGTCATAATCAATTGAAATTACAAGTCATGACAATTTAATGGCCTTTTAACTTTAATTAATAAATACTGAGTAAATTATATTATTAATGTTAATAAATATTGAGATGTGGATTACTACTAATAATTTTTCTGATTTTACTTGGTATAATACAATAGGTTTATATTCCTGTAAATATAGTTTTAAATAAAATTGTACTTCATAAGAGCAATTCAAAACTGGGTCAAGTTATTTAATGGAAATCACTTGAATGAATTTTATTTAACATTAATTGTTGAGATCTTATTGACGACAATGAATAATGGTTACAGACAGTTTAAGAGACAGTGAATAATGTTCCAAACAAAAGCTCAAGAGACCGTCATAAACAAGTAAGTAATATTATATATATATATTGAAATTACATTTTACAATCTTTAACACTTTCATTTTTTTAATGTCGTAGTTGTACAAAACACAATAAAGAATAAGCAACACATGCAAGAAATTATTAACAATGAAAAATAAAAATTATTTATAAAATTATTTAATTAATAAAACTAGAGTATAATGTGAATAAATTTGCTTTCTGGAAAACCAAATAAGGGAAGCAAAGCTTGTGTTGTCATCGTAAGGACTATAAGACTCCAAGATCCATTAAATCTAACATGCCCCTCACAAATAAATCGTTAATTTTTAAGTAATTCGATATAAAACATACTTTTAAAGATAGATTAGTGCGAAAAATATGTTTATATAAAGAATATATGTGAAAAGAAATGTGTGTGGCTGACCTCTCCTTGGCAGGGATGAGCGTGTCTCGGACGTTGACTACCGCTTTGCAGTTGTTGGAGTCCTCAGGGGAAGGCTCACGCAGGATGTCTGGAAGGGAAGAAACAGACAATGAACCAACTGAGAGAGTTAACAAGTTTGTACTTGAATTAATAGCCTCTAAAGGCTCCTGAAAATTGCAGAGCAGGGTTCAAGAATTCGCGAATTCAGGTTTAAAAATGGAGACTCAGTAATAAATCTTCTAAAATATTGTAGACAAAAATAAACAATAACATGAATAAATTGTAGAAAGAAAATAAACGGTATAGATTGAGCGCGACAGTAAACAACACTGGCCGCCACATATGCCTGCCAGTGTTGTTAACTAGCATCGCTAAGTTAAGTTTTTTTTTTAACCTTCTGATGGTTAGACAAGATTGCACCAGCCTTTCTTACAATAACCATAAATTTCAAAATGGTATGAATAATGAATTTTTATTGATATTCATGTTTTCATGTGGAAAATATTTTTCACATTATCTTTTAAAAAATAAGACTAATTTTTATTTCCTAAACAAATATGTTATTAAAAATGTATGAAGAGAAAACAACCATACATTTTGGCCCTTTCAATAGTAGCCTAAAATAAGACGTGTTTGAAAAGTACATTCCAAAAATCTTAAACAATTGTGAACTTGCCATTTGAATAAAGGTATACATCATTATATAAAATACACATCAGGATTAATTGTAAATACCATATAAAAAATGAAATTAAATTCCAACACATTATAGCAAATTAATTTGAAATTATTTAGTGTGACATTTTTACAGACACATTTTACATTAATTTGCATTTCTACATAGAAAATTTTATGTGGGACTAGTAACTACTGAAACAGAACAGCACTTTGATCTGAATAGTGGTAGTCTTACTAAACTAGTTCTCATCAGTTTAAGGGGATTCATACATTTGTAAAAGGATTCTGAGGCTACTGACTTCTTAGAGATTTTAAAAATTAGTTCCAGTGAACAGAAAAATTAATTAACTTTCAGCAACTTAGATCAAAATATAAACACAAAACAAACTAACTTCAAGTCAAGACAACTGTATTTAGGGGGGGAAGCATATGTAAGGCAAAGATTAATCTTTAAATCATACTTTATTATTAATCTAAGTTGTTTTTAGTAGGATTTTTTTTAACTGCCCAAACCACTTCAAATCTCCTAGAAATGAGCAAATAATTAAATCCATAAATAACAGGAAATATCAAGTTAACGGACAAAATTAAGGGATTTTCAGAGGTACTTAAGAAAAGGTTAGGACTATTTACTGCTTAATTAAAAGATTTTTGCCATAAATTCTCTATGAGCAAAAATTTATTGGAGGGAAAGGGCATATTCATTGTTTTTAGAGTAGTTTAAAGACCAGTAAAAACCTAACCCATTAACCTGGAAAACAAAAATAATTTTAGAATTCACCATTAGAATCATATTTTGTTACCACCCAATGCCACCTGATAGCCAGCATGGTAAACAGAACATTGAAACACCATTTATTTAATGTGCACCAGCCATCTCTACACATACTCACCAATGACGTTCTCGACCATCTCGTAGAAGAGCTTCTCCTGCGCCTCCCTGTGCCGCTTCCACAGGGCCCAGCCCAGGTATCCGGCCCCAAATGCACCGCACACTGAAATATCACATTATATTGTAGAACCATTAATAGTAGTGTTAAAGATAGTACATTTTCATAAAATGTGTACATCTTTCAAAATTTAAACAATTCAATTTCATTAACTCACAACAGATGTAAAAAATAGGAATGGGTTTACTTATCAGCATATACTTTAAAACAGTTAACTATTACGACAGCATTTAATATTTTGAAATCCTATTAACTGCTTTTTATACTTTTATCCTTCTCTTTAACTTTTCGTTAGATAAAAAAAAATCTAGTGTCTAAGATTTTAATTTTCAAATGGCAATTCAAATTTTCTCTAAAAATAGAACATTTTGAGCTCTGAAAGTTCATCATCATAATCAAGTATGAATTACACATTTGTGCCAAGTTAATAGTCAAACAGATGTCTAGTTTAAGAGTCTATAAGGAACATACCCACAAACACACACACAAAACTTCATTATTATTATAGATAAGTATTATTTAGGGGAGTTCCCAACTGACCTGCGGCCCCCAGCATGAGCTTGGTGAGGGTGAGGTGCAGTGCCAGGCGCGCCCGGCACCACAGGGACTTGGCCCCATGCTCCGCCTCCACGGAGACCCCAACACGCCTAGCAAAATAAAAAAACAACTATTTAATGACCATCCAATAAATCAATACACACAATTTTAACTTCCACACTACGTTTATAACCTCAAAAGTGGAAGGTATAATCGTTCAGTCCTTTCGTCTGTCACCCACTATCATAGCCCAAACTACAAATGCTACAGGTAAGTGTGATACGTCAAAAAATTCAGCGCATCGAAATGAGAAGACTTAAATCACCATTGCCATTTGCAACAATCACTCAAGAAACTTTAATTCTTTTAAATAATTAATAAATAATTAATTAAAAGAAATTTATTTTTGCGACATCAATCAGTTTGAAATTACATCAAATATATTTCACTAAGAGATTCTTTGTTTGTATGTTGATATGAAATGTTTTGGTTTTATTTAGAGGAATATTACAAATTTATTCTTTGAAATATAAATTAATTTTTGCAAACAATAATAGTTATTAAAGAAATAATTATTTAATTTTCGAAATAAAATAAATGAAACTAGCCATATTTAGCGTGTAAATATTTATAATAGAATTAATTGTGTTTGGTGACTTTTTTCCTATTGAATACAAATGTTGTATGGAAGCGGGCTGAGTGATAGATTCTGTTACAAACCTACTTGTTTCACCACACATACCCAACATTGGACAAAAGGTGTGCCCTAAGTACAATACCAACCTCCTTTAAATGTTGAAACTGGAATGTGAAGTATCAACTGATCAGTTGCCTCACCATTCTGAACTGCACCTCTAGAGCGGTGAATCGACCAACAAGGCATGGAAAGCATGGCATTTTTTTTTTTATGTTAATTTTTGTTTTCTTTTCACTTTATGTTTATATATATAAGTTTACTGAATGTTTGATTTGCAGAGAGTGCTTTTTGAAAACCTGTGCTGGTCAAGACTTTTAGATTGGCGAAAATTTTGGACTTGTTTGACAATGGTGAAAACAACACTTGTTGTTGTATCCCTTTAAGGGATACACATAAACCATCACCTAACTGTCGGTTTTCAGAAAATTTGCAATTTAAAAATTTAATATTTTATAAATTTTAAGTATGACAGCATCTTTAAAATCATGTGCTTCCAGAAATAAAATTAAAAAATAGTTTAAAGAAATTAAATTTTCTGTTAAAATTTTAAACTCATGCAGTGAAAACAAGATTCAACCGAATTGCATATCTCTCAGAATGTTGAGAGCGTAAGAGGCAAAACAATTGGCACAGAACAATTTATTTCAGACAAATTAAGTTACATGAAAAACGAATTTTAAAATGTGTTTGTAAGAAAGGTGTTAATGGTATTCATAAATGGGACTTTAATAGATTCCAAGAGAGCGTCAGTCTTATAAAGATATTTTTGAAATCCCCACTTTTGTTGAAGTATTGGCATGTTAGTCCTTATTCACGAGACTCATATTAACAGCAAAATAAATTGGAAGAGAAAATATTATCTGGATTTTTGATTATTAAGTTTAAAAATAATGTTAAAATCAGCCAATAGTTATCTGTCATCTTGATACTTAAAATTTTATCAACACATTTATTTATGCATTTTTGTCAATTCCTGTTTGGCAGTTTCAAACATTAAATTTTGGAGAAACAGTTTTAAATGTAATAATTAGCTTAAAATTCTGTTTTGAGCTAATTTTCCATATAAAACAGAAAGGTTAATAGTTAAAGGCTTTTTTTTATGAAGTTCTATAACATGAATGTGATATACTCAAATTTTAATAGTTTTAATATAGACATAAACATTTATGGTTCTAGCAACAGAGATAGAAAAATGCTTTCCATGTTTCACCTAATGAAATGTAAGGACTCTAAAATTTACTGAAAAAAAAATGAATTTGAAGTTGATGAATGAATTAGTTATTTTAAAATTAATTAAAACAATAAATATTTTCTTTTAAATATATGTATTGGTGGGTAGGGCTAAAACTGGTTAATATGTGTGTTTAGAGAATAACAAAGTACTTTTGAATTAAATGGATTATTTGAATAATTTTTACTTACTTAAAATGAGTAATAAAATGTTATAGTAAATGTGGGTCAATTAGCTTATCTCTAAGGTATTTAGGAAAGTATTTTATATTTTCAAAAATTAGAAATATTTGATATCTAGCTTATAAAAATTACAAATACATCTCTTAAAAATTTCAATTTTACATAAAAAAATAATAATTGGGTAAACTTTAAGAAGAAAATAATAATAAAGTACTCCGAGTAAAATTTACTACATATGGTAATCCAGATTAAAATGTTTAGGAAGTTCCAAGTGTATGTTTCCAAGTTTAGCAATATTTATGGTTTACCCATTAACAACAGTTGACAAGAAAATTTGCCACAAGATAACGAGCTTTCTATGAAACTAGAACAAATTATTTAGGAGAAATTAAGTTACACAAAAGTTAAAAAAAGTTAACATTTTTATTTGGACATGAAGGTGTTAATGGTTGAATGGGAAAAACACAAAAGTCTCACCTCACCCCCATCTGTGGATTGTCTGTGAAGAGATTGAGAGACAGCTTAAATAGCTCATCAAACTGCTCCATCTGGAAACAAGAGAACCATTGATTGAGCCATTTAGGTCTTATGGGCTCATCATAATTAAGAATGCTGGGAAGTTGTAAGTTACGTTTGAAAGTAGATTGGCTTACACTAAAGTACGCAAAGGGCGTTGAAGTGGATGGGTTCTTATTAAGAAGGATTTTAATAGGCTTAAATGGGATCAGGGGCAAGTCGGTTAAGTGAAAAATATGGTTAAACCAGAAAAGTGAAATTCAGATATACATTTGATTGCACATCTATACATTGTTGCTTATTAATAAAATTCACCGAGAAGTATGTATTCAAGCGTTAAGTTACATGCCATTACAAAAATATGTAACTTTTTTTGTTGAAACTTGGAAAATTGGAAACTTGCCACACAGTATTTGTCATCACTATTATTATTATAATGTTTATTAGCAATGGCTTCAGTAACCATGCTAAAAATTAACATAAGAAATTGCAAGAGATTAACTGATTTTGTCGAATGCTTTTGAACCTAAAAATAGCAGTCTTTCTTGAGAATGTTCTTGAAACTTCACTACAACTCATTGTAAATCTAGTGCAGAGTAGACCTAACTACCAAATGATTCCATGAAGTCCATTTTGAATTATTGCCCATTATTGTGGGCATGATCTGGAATTTAAAGGGTTAATAATTTTTTACCCTACAGGTGTCTAGAGGCACTCAATAATTTGAACAGATATAATTGTAACTTGTTAACATGAACTTAAAGCAAGTGCTGAAATAGTCATTATAAAAATAATAATACACATTGGATACAATTGATGGCTTATTTTTTAAAAGTTCATCCTTTTCACCACATGCTATGTAAGGGTTTTCAGATTGAGCACATTTTTTTAGCATAAGTTCGAAGCTTTACAGGCTCGGTTTCCAGTTCATCTTAAGCAAGATTTCATCTCTTCCGACTTTGTAACATCGTTCAACTGCGGTACATGGTTATAACTTGAAAATGGGACACAATGATATTTTTGAAAAGACCCAAAGATATATTTTTTATCCCTTACTTTATAATTTTGCAAAACTATTTAAAGATATTCAGCCATTTCAATAATTATTGTTCTAAACACTTCACTATGACCTCAAGTTACAACACTTTTTGAAAGCGGACTAACTCATTATATAAACTCAATATTTCAGACACTGAAGAATCTGTACAGTTTATTAGCTTCAAGCATCTAAAGGGTATAATAAAAAATTAAATAAACAGAATTATTTGGCATTTAAAAGTTATTTGAGAGAACAATATGGGAAAATTAGTTTGGTTTTAACAGAATACACATTTTGACTTTGTTCACTGGGTTGAAATATACATGGACCAAAATTTGTAATTGAAAAACTCTCACCTTAAAATTGTCATCTGCACTGAGTAGATCTCTCATATGTGTTCTGGCATCTGGGATGCTCATGTTTCTAGAACTCGCATAGCCACACTCAAAGCTGCCTGAAAACAACACAATGAATGGTTTAAATAAAAATGCTCACACATTTAATATGTATCCACAGTTTATTATTGGGAAGTAATAACATAAAAAAATTATTAACCAATGACAATGTTTAAAACTGCTCTTTCCGATGAAAGCTTTACACACATATATATATATATATATATTATACATTTTAAGGACAAATTTTATTGTTAACACAAAAGAAAAAAAATATCCGCTAAAAAATTGAATAATCAATTAACAATTAATTCATATCAGAATCAAATAATCATTCTAATAAATTAATTTTAATATACAAAAATTAATCAATAAAGATGTTCAAAATGATGTTTTCTTCCCTTGAAGCCTTTGCAGTTTAAAAACATTTTTAGTTACACACATTGAAAGAGTATGTTAAGAATTGGCTATATTAATTATTTCCCCACTTTAGAAGCCATAATTTTAAGTGTAGAAGTCAAAAGTATGGCATATTTTAAAAAGTTTAGAATATTCCAAATGCTTATACTTTTTGTTATGACACTTGATTTTTTTTTTAAACTTTTTAAACACAAAAGTAAAAAAAAATCTTAAAATTTATGACAATATTATTTTAAGCAATATAATAGGAGCATAATTTGGAAAATAGTTTTAACAAATCTTGAAGTTTCAAGTTTTAAATTTATTGATTAAGCAGAAAAACCAAGCAGGTTTATAGCATTTATGCTTCAACAAACTTAACTGCCTATTAAAATTCAATATAAACATAATTTGTTTCTAAAATTTTGGAATGAAACTGTTGATAGTGGACGACCAGAATTTTTTAAAAATAAAAACATCAATATTTTCAAAGTATTAAGTGAACATTTGTTTTAAAGTATAAATGAAAATTTACGAAAAGTACAATCTCTTTAACTAAATTGTACTCCTACTATATTTTGGTGAAATACTTGGTTTTAACTATCTAATGCTACAACATTTGCTAAAATAGTATATTTAAAATAATATATTAACTCATTCAGTTAACTGATTACCTGATCGAATGTCTGTTTTACATTGAACAAGTTATTTAAACAAAACTGTAATTTGTAAAGTATTTGTACTTTATAATAGCCACAAACAAAGAGATCCATCTCCTGTCTTGTTCAAAGGAACTGTTCGAAAATTGAAATGTTAACTCAAAGGATTAAATATCCATTAAACTGTAAAAAATATTTAGATTTCATTAGTAAAAAAAGGGGATTTTGAATTGTAATACTGTAACATATAATGAAAGAACAAACATTATTATAATTGTTCTAAAATGTAAAATTTGGCAAGTAATAAGTATCTCAACAATTCCTAAGGTCTACTTAAAAAAATAATTAACAAAAAATTAGTTCAATGAATGAAACAATAGTTAGAAATATAGAATTTACCTGCAACTGTTGATAATAAATAATGAAGTTCTCTGGACATTAATATGAGTGGGTTACATAGTTCCTGGAAGACAAAGACAGCCAGTTAATTGGCACCAGTTGCAGTTAATTACAAACCAACTAACAGGATTTGTGCATGCCCATGAAAAGTACCTCTCTGCATGCATATACTATAAGCGTCCATGTCTTGTCTTTAGGGGGGGAAGGGGGCCGAGGCGAATCTCCAACAATTCCCTCTCATCCAAAAGTGTAAAATTTGGTAGAAAATTAAGTGAAATGAAAAAAACAAAATTTTTTAAAAACTATTATACAGCAAAATCTAACACAATAATATTTTATGTGACTATCTGAACCATAGAAATAAGGTAAGAGTAGAACCAAAACTCTAATCTATTCAAACCTCACACAAAAGAGGGTACTAAAGTAAACCATGTGACAGAGGGGAACACGTGTGATAATTTTACTTTAAATACCATGGATAAGTTAGCTTCAATTGTCACTCAAGACAGTGCATGGAGGTATTCTATTTAATTTCAGAGTTCTATTTTAGTATTTTATTGTTCAACATACAGTTGTGATTGCAATCCATACAATATTAAAAACTAGTCTTCACTAAGGTGATTGACCAATCAACTTCGATCCAAATAATAAAGCAAATTTGTTTTTTGAAATTATTCCAGAATTCTGAAAAATCACACGAGAGATTGGGGCCTAATCTTACGAAATATCATCACGGGTGAAACATTGTCAAAACCGCATTCATGGTATAATTAAAGGCCGACTCAACATTTCTCATGAAATATCTAAACTTTAGAGAATGGATTTTTAAGTATCTATTATCTACAGAAAAATATTTCAAAAAGAAATACACAAGAAATAATCCTTTGACATTTTAAATCTCAAGCAGTGAAATATTGTATTTAACACATTAATCATTGTTAGGTCTCTATGAATGTTATATTGTTGATATTACAATTGGTATTGAAATTATAAGTCAACAAGATCTTAAAACTGAAATTAAATCAAACAGTTCAAGGAACTTTAATCACTGAAGGAAGTCGTCACCAAGATGTTCTTGCAACACACAATTTTAAAAATTGTATTAATTTTTTAATTTATTCAAATCTGAGAATTTTAAAAACATCACAAAAGTTAACAAGTTAAAAATCTCAGATGCAGCGAAAACAAGCTGACATTTTGGCCCAAAAGATCAAAGTGATAGAAACAAACCTTAAAAAAAAATGATTTAGAGATGATGCAAATATTACACTTCTGCTACTTTTACTAAGATTCTAAATCTATGACATGTCTGAAGCAATTGTTTGACTTAAAATAACTTGAAATTAAAGAAAAATAAAATTTCTATAAATAATAATAAAAAAATCTACTAACCTCCTTTCTCAAACCTTTACAAAATTTTAAATCTGAAACAATAAATTGAAATATAATTAAAATGAAAGTGAAACTTATTCACAGAACAGATTAAATGGGTTGTAAACCTTAAATCTAGTATTGTCTAATTTGTTTTGTAATTTATAAATCAGTAGCGACAGGAATAATTGTTTTAAATATAAAACTACATAACAATAAAAACTCCTCAAGAATACAACTATTTTTTTAAAAATTATTTTCTTGGCTTGCTTATAGCTTGAGCGAATATTTTCGAACAGCAGAAATATGTTTTTCTCACAGTGTGTGTAAAAGTTGACTTAACATTGGGACTGTAGGTACAAATAAATCTACTCAAATTGTTTTTACCAAATTTTTTGTAATGTGAAATATATTGTTTACAGTATTATTGTAATTTCAGTCTTGCAATTGACTCAACTCTTGTAATATGGTGTAAACCTTTTAGACAAATAAAAAGTTTTGAACAAATAAAATTTTAAACTGATAATTTAATTACTTTAGGTTACTATGTAATTAAGCTTTTGCCTTTATGAGATTGGACAGATTGGTTGAAAATACATAACTTCATAATTCTCTCACTTTACTGTGGTTGGGCTTAAGAAAAAATGTCCTGGTTTATGTTTTAATGGAGAAATTTTAATAATCATGCAAAATGCCCTATAGTTAAACTCATAGTTTCCTTGCACAGAAGCCACGGGCGGAGCTATAAAACTCGCGGAGCAATCCAGATGAAGACAAAATAAAACGGCTGAAATTTCTTTTTCTTCTGATTGTTCCGCGCGTTTTATAGCTCCGCAAATGGCCGTGGCTTCTGTGCAAGGAAACTTTGAGTTTAACTATAGGAAATTTTCAATACAAATCCAAAAACCTAAAAAGTAGTACTTTACTGCAACTATGCAGTACACCCTACTCTACAGTGTGGCATGGGGGTGAGAAAATGGGGTTTGTTTGGACCACATCCAATTTGAATACAGTTAAAGATCAGAGAAAGGGTCCAGACTTATGCTATATTGAGTTTCACATAAACATTTGAGAAATATAACTACGGAAACATGATCCAAATTCATGAATCAAAAAAGTATAATCAACGTCTACTAGCCACAGACTCTGATAGAACAGCTTCTAAATATGGACTTTCAATTCTTTTAATAAATCAGTAGTCTATCATAATGTAGTACAAATCTTGCCTGCCTCTATTATATGCTTCTGTAAAGATGTACTGGTTTGATGTTAACCTCTACCATGAAAATTGAAAAATAATTTGAAATTGCCGAAAAAAAAAAATTGTTATCAGACCTTACACTTTGAAGAATATGCTGTCCAAATCTAGTAGTCATCAGCAACTTGGGGTGCATGTATTTTTATTTCAATTTAAATGACGTGTATAAGTACTTTAATAACCACAAAAATCTTTAACCGTGTTTTTTTCAGAAATTTATTACTGAGCTTTTCACCTCCTTTGAATCGCTAAGGCTCAGATAAAAATCATCCTATTAAGTTAATTTTTCTTTTGTGTCATTCCATATGATATAATAAACAAACCTATGTTGGATTTTTATGAAATATGATTGTTTAAATTTTAAAAAAAATACATTTTACATTGAAAATGCATTCTTTTTCTCAAAGAATTGAGTGTTCTTGACAATTAATTTTGCCAAAACATGATCTATTATTATTTTCAAAATGTTTTAACCTAGCTTTGTTCTACATATTTGTATAATGAAGTAAAAAAAAAATTAAGTGAAAAAATTAAGAAATAAAAAATTAAGCTCTCCAAGGTACTTTAAATACTCACGCTGTGTGTTGTTGGGCGATGTCCGGTTGACCTCGCTCCAGTAGAGCAGGCCAATGAGCACGAAAAAGGCGACCGTGCCCAGGAGGAGGAGCCACGAGACGCAGTGGGAGTGGTCTGTGCTGCGCCCCTCCCCCTCCTCAGCGGCCCCGCTCTCCGCAAGGAAGCCGTTGCTGCTGGGAGGGGGGAGGCAGCCCGCTGTGAAAGACAGAACAGGTTAGCGGTAACAAGGTATTCGTGTGAATACTTCATAATAAAATGTAAATACTTCATACATTTTCACTATTATCATTTATCATGAGAGTTCTTTCAAAATATGAGCTCTCATCAGTGTGAGCAAATATACTTTTTAGATTAACACTTCAGTGCATCCTGTGCCATATGTGGCACAGACATACATTTAGACATATGGAAGGTTCTGAAAATAAAGGAACCAAGTCCACTTAGTGTCATTTTCAATCGCATGCACCAACTGCGTAGAATTTCACTGTAATAAATAATGAATGAAGTCTTAGTTTGGATAATACCCGCTAGGCAGCAGCCATTAAAGAGGTAATTTTGTATCACTTCAAACTTCTGAAGCAGCTTTTAATGGACATGGTTCACTTGTGTTCCTCCATTGTGTTCTCATGATTGCAAAAAACATAACAAGACCATCATATTTTGTAGATTAGTTCAATACATGAAAAACTAATGTCCAAGAAGCTTTTTGCATTAAAAATTTTCAACTCTTGGTCAACCTGTGGTTCAAGTTTTTCCTTTTGGAAAGTAAGCATGGACAGAAAATAGTTCAAGGTTTGAAGTATGTCACAGAGGATTTTGTTACAGTTCTGCATACCTTTAGTATTTAAAAAATGAAAAATATCTAGTATTTATAACATTGGAATCTCCAGTGATTGTAATGTCGGTCGGATTCTCCAGCCATTTTGATATTGCCTCAATCCGGAGATTCTATGACAGAAACTAAAAATAAATACCTATAAACACATTAATGGTTCATAGTTCAATATATACTCATAAAAATCTATTTTTTCTAAATAAAAAAAATGAACATTTGAATGCGATTCTTTTTTAAACAAGCAATAAGAACCATCAATGAATCCACAAATGATGCCTTTATAAAAACTTCCCCGTTTATAAAGTGGGTGAAAGTAAATTAGTGACATATTTCAGTTACCTACATTTATCATAATAAAAAAAATGAAGAAAAAATTAAATACATTTCGAGTAATTAAGCTTTCAAAATGTCCCCCCCCCCCATTGTATTAACAGAGACTGCGAGATGAGGATACCAGTCCCATCCTCCCTTAAGGTTCTAAAAAACCACCCACAAATAAATATGCCATGTGACCCACCCTTCTTGAGCCTCTCGAGCGTGGGCGTGTACAGGTGGTTGTTGCCCATGGTGGGCGGGGCCCTCCTCAGGAAGGGAGGGGAGTTGAGCTCGGCGGGGTGGATGGCCGCCAGGGGGCGCCGCTGCAGCTTGGGGGTGTCGAACTCAGAGTCGGACGTCTCCACCTCGAAGGGGGCCGCCCTCTTCTTGGAGGCGGAGGTGGTCTGCTGGCCGACCGAACGCCTGCTCTTGGCCGCGTTCGGGAGAGACGTCCTGCCAACTGCGGAAAATAAACAAATAGGGTTGTAACAAAATCTGTCACTTCGCCAGCTTCTACACATAATTTAGGTTCAATAAAAAAAAAGGCGACAAACCCAATATTAAACATTTACACGCTAAATTTGGTTAGTTTCATTTATTTATTTTGAAAATTCAATAATTATTACTTATCGTTTGCGAAAAATAAATTTATATTTCAAGACAAAATAAACATGTAATATTCCTCGCTTTTTAATAGAACCAAAACTTTCCATATAAATAAACAAAGAATCTCGTAATGAAATATATTTGACGTCATTTCAAACTGATCGATGTCGCAAAAATAAATTTCTTTTAATTTATTATTTAAAAAAATAAACTTTCTCCAGAGGTTGTTGCGAATGGCAATGGTGATTTAATTCTAATAAAAATGGCTTCTTTTTAAATAAGCATTAAATTTTGAGGTTTTTTAAATAATTGAATTACTTCGAATTCAAATTTTTTTCTGAGATTTTCAGTGTCTTCTAATTTTGATGCGTTGAATTTTTTGACGTATCATACTTGCCGGTAGCATTTGTAGTTTGGACTATGAAAGTCAGGGTTGTTACGATTTTACCCGACCTGAAAAAACCCGGGTGGGCTTTAAAAAAAAAACGCTTGAAAAAACCCAAGTGGGCAATTGAACTTAAAATTGCCTTAACTGAAAATTTAAAAAGTAAAAACTTTTTATACAACCAAAGAATATATATTTCATATCATTTTTAATTAGTAGTTTAGTATATTATTTTTAATAAACTTTTACATTTTTATAACTTCAATTTTTAAAATACATTTCTAAATTTAAATTTTTTACTAATTATATTACAATTAATTCCAACTAATAATTTTTATTTAATTTGTATAGTTACAATATTCCGGGTTTTATAATTTTACACATACACAAACAATACTTGGTTCTAGACAATACATATATAAAGTTGAATGTACATTTATCTAACAAGTATATGCAATTATTAGTTTTTTAATTATTCTAATTTAAATTACATCAATCCTGATTATCTCTCTCTAGATGTTCTGTTAGTTCTTTTTTTTAAATTAATAAATAGATAAATAATTAAAACTTCCCTAAATAAACCACAATAAACACTGAAAAGAACATCCAAAATACTTATAAAAATCCCCGAAAAAACGAAACCCCCCCCCCCCCAAAACCTAAGTGGGTTGGGTTTTTCAAGGAAAAAAGAGGTTTTTTAACAACCCTGATGAAAGTGGGTGACGGACAGGCCAACCGACTGAACGATTATAATACCTTCAACTTTTACGTTATAAACGTAGTGTGGAAGCTAAAAAAGAAAAGAGTAGGGATCGACCGATGCATCAGCGCCAATTGTTAAAATTTTGTATCGTTGACGGCCAAAGTTACTTTATGGAAAAAATAGGTTCATCGGCCTAAAACACATCGGCAGGCCAAAGTAAACTGACGTTTTTCAAAAAAATAATAATAATCCGTTATCTAAATCCTAGTAATAATTGAGTAGTCCAATTCTTTTGTGTAAACCGAGCACCTGTTTTGCCATCCGGCCACTTCTGAGACTTCTAGTTAAATAAGGTGTATCATTGAGTACTGAACTAAAATCCACAAATCTAAATTTTAAAATTATTCTTTTTTCTAGACACACCATGAGCAGCTACATTCTAGTTTATAAATTAGAATTTTTTTAGGCAGGAAATAAATGTCAAATTTGTCCACTTTTGGCATCATTTTGCAAATAAGATTAAATTTAAGTAGTAGAATGAAATAAAAAAATTCTTTTAGAATTCATTTTAAGTATCAGATAAACGGATATTTTTACCTGTATAACCAAGGAAATAATAAAAAAAGTATGGCTGTAAGAGGGAACAAAAGGTTTATGGGGTTACATACGAGTTGTCGTTGTAACCGAGTCCCTAAAGGAACAATTTCCTAATTTCTGTCCACACCAAAGGATTTTTTTTATCAATCTCCTGATGATTTAAGGCTGATATTAAAAAAAAAAATTTACAGAACAGATATATGGCAAATTTCTGATTTACTAGGCTTCAGCAAAAAAAATTAAGTATTTTTTATAGGTATGTAACTGGTAGTGCTTGAATACATTAAATAAAAAGGTGCATTACTTTAATTGGACATTTATTTTTAAGTCCCAATATTATCAAAGTATAAATGTGCACTCAAATGTACATTCGAATTCACTTCTCTACTAACCCAATGTCCCGTCGGTTTAGAGGGTGTCCACTGAAGTACACCTTTTTGCTGCAACATTCTTATTTAAAACATAACAAACATAAATTTACATAAAAATTGAGGAAGTACATTCAGCATTATTTAATTCAATTTTTAAATATTATGGGCAATAGAAGCAATGAGCTGTAGTATGAACACTGTTTTGCTTTGGCTTGATTGCAAATGTGTTTAGTTAAGTACCTTTATCTACTAAAAATGCCTATTAACAGTAAATGAATGTTATTATAACCGGGAGAGATTTAACGATTTCCGTGACATTGCCAAGCAAAAAAATTCTACTTCATATTTCATACAACATGATAGATATAACAACCCTAAGTAAAATTTTGGCTAAAGTAAGTTATAGCCCCGGCAATAAAGTTGCCAATCTGGCAACCCAGCCAAATCTGTTTTACGGCAACCCTTGGCGACAAAAAATTGGCGAGATCGCCAAATATCGTGCTTGAAGCGAAATTCGCCAATTTTGACAACCTTTCCACTGTGTATTTTCTAAAAAACCTGGTCCAAGTTTGGCAAACATTATTTTTATTTTTTCACAAAGCAGTAGCCTTGCTTATTTCCATGGAATGTGGATGCGTGGATCAAAATATCAATCTGTTTAAAATTGTTTTTAATTTAAAGTAAAGATTTTTTGTTAAATCGATCTATTTTTAATTATATATTTAACCGTTTTAAGTCATTTTTATTATTTTTGTTCGGAATTTGCGGAATTTTGATCCACGTTTTCTTTTTAGCGTGGTAGGATCATAGGAGGATATGTCGATTAATTTCCTCGCATGTAATGTTTATCAAACGTTTCATTTTTCAAAAATGTATTTGTTAAAAATAATTTGTAGATGGTTCTACATTTATTTTATTTAATTAAATATTTTTTTTGCTATTGAATTGAGAGTTAAGTTACTATCCTACTAGTTTATTTGTTAATCTTGAGCATTTTCCTCATTAATAATTTTTAAATAGCATTAATATTATTTAAAATAATCATACATTGCTTTAGAACCTGTTATTATTTTTAGCTTTCTTTTGATTGTGCAACAAATGGTTAATTTCCAATTTTTTTCAAAATATTGCTTCGGTCGTTTATGCCAGATTATTGTTTAGTTAATGGCATTTTTCCGGTTCCTTTAATCGTTTTGGTCAGATAAATTCGTTCTCGAGAGTATTTGTTGTCATTTCAAGGTGGCAACAGACTTGCCCTTACGTCAGGTTTGTTGTCATTTTGACTTGGCGACAAATTTTGAAATGTCGCCAAATCCGGGACCTAAAGCTTACTTTAAACAAAATTTTCAAGTCGCCAATGAACAGACCACCAATTTATATCTTAGCTGTACCCAGTAAACAAAAGATGTGAAAGAATGGGCTCCATATCTTAATTTAAGATTGATACAGATATTAAGAAGCAGGATCCTCCTTTGGATTAAGTGTGCACTGTTGCCAGAAAAATTATTTAAGGCTATTGAAAATTATTTAAGGCTATTTGTAGCTGTGCCAGCAACTAGAAATTAACCAGCATTAGGTATTATATGAGCAGTACGAACCAGGGACGTTGACAGCGCATTTTACCTCGTCATTTGTGGACGACCCAGTCAATAGGATTTTACCAGCCATAGATATGATACGAGCAGTGCAAGAGTAGTGTACGCACCAGGGACGTTGACGGCGGCGGGCTTCTTGAAGGCGGCCTCGCTCCTGCGGGGGCCCCGCTTCCTGCTACGAGGGGGGGTCGGGCCCCCCTCCACCTCGCTGTCGTCTGAGGAGAGGGCGTTGAGCCCCCTGCTCAGCGCCCCCAGCCGCCGCTCCAGCGCCGATCGCGTGGTCGGGGTGATCGGGCCCACGTCCTTCTCGCCCAGCGCACGCAGGGACTTCCGCAGCTCGTCGTCGCTCAGCCGGACGGACATTCGGAGGATCGTCGGTCACTTCGGAATAATCCTAGAGAACAGAGAAAGAAAAAAAAAATCGATCGGCGTTCTTTCAGGGCGGTTGGGAGACATTTCATCGATGGGGGATATCTGGGGAGCGAGTGGCCGATCGGCGGGGGATCGGGAAGAAATAGGAAAAGTATTGGGAAAATAGGGATACTCACAGATCAGAAGACATTTAACGAAAAGGTGAGGATATGGGCGATTTGTAAAACATCAGACCATTACAATAAATAAAAAAAATATAATACATGGAAAAAAAAACTACAGAAAAATAATTTTTGAAAACATTGCGTTGCCACTCATTCTCAACAGAAAAACTGCTCGAATATATTTAAAATTGAAATATAAATAAACCAAACAATGTAAACTGAATGTTAAGTAAAATTGAATATTTATTATTAGTAATAGGAATGTTTCAGATGATGTACTCTTTTATTTTCAATTTACACGTACTGAGAAATCATTAGTTGCTTCTGTTTCACTTAAATGACCGATATAGATGAAAATAAACTTTTCTTTCTATGGAAGGGTTCTTCAGCAAATGATTTGAATATTCAACAGCACAGCAAGAAGTTGGCATTTAAGTATTTAGTAAGCAAAATATTCTTAGAAAACTAATTTCCCAATACCAAAACAGTGTTGAGACTGGGTGTATCCCATGTGGTCTAGTGGTTAGGATTCCTGGCTTTCACCCAGGCGGCCCGGGTTCAATTCCCGGCATGGGAAATTTATTTCTTCGCTACCATATGGTTCTTATGCGTAATGAAAGTATTTGAAGTATAGTTTTATCAATATTTTGATTAAAAAGATATTTTTTTCGATTAATTAGGTGTGCGTCTTGTGTGGTTCTATGGTGTAATGGTTAGCACTCTGGACTTTGAATCCAGCGATCCGAGTCTAAATCTCGGTAGAACCTTTAGGTTTTCTTCTGTAAAAGATATTTAAGTATTTGAAACTCTAAAGGATTTTATAAATTTTAATTCTATTATCTACTTTTCTAAAAAGTTTGTTGTTTGTGTACTACGTATCCCTGTATCTTGTATCTTGGCTAAGAATCTCGGTCGACCCGGGGGTCTTTACCGATCCGTCTAATGTAGTCCCTATTGGGAACGAAGGGATTGGGGGGCTAACTGCGGTAAGACGCAATGAGAGTGGGCAATGGTGCCGATTATGGTGTGGGAGGCATATCAATATACTAAGAAAGTAGCATAATAAACAAAATGAAGGAATATATACAAAATACAATGATTGGATGAAGGAACAATATTTACATTATATACAATGATTGATTGGATAGTCAATCAAGATTATAGATAGACAGTGATCATCCAGTAACAACAATAAATCTAAATACTAATATTTTTATACTATTTTTTTGTATTTTATTGATTTTTATTTTTCTTTTTAATTATATATATATATATATATATATATATATATATATATATATATATATATATATATATATATATATATATATATATATATATATATATATATATATATATATATATATATATATATATATATATATATATATTATATATATATATATATATATATATATATATATATAATATATATATATATATATATATATATATATATATATATATATATATATATATATAATATATATATATATATATATATATATATATATTATATATATATTATATATATATATATTGTTTTATACTTTTTTTTAATATATGAATATATTTCTGGATATATAACTCAAAGATTATATATGCCTCTTTTTTTTTTTTTTTTTAATTATTTTTTATATAATATATGCACAAAAAATATAGGGTAACAGGTGTCGACCATTGCATGATGGGCTCGAAGAAAAACAATGAGAAGGTTACCAGTTCGAATTATGATGCACAGTTCTGGGTCTCTTGTGCGGTTGTTCAGCTACTGGATCATAATTGATAATGTTTTTAATATGATCGTATTCCGAGTTTTCAATTGACTGGAAGTGGTTATGGGCTGTGCTAAGGATTGAAGAGTCAATTGAATCAATCATGAGGTCGCGATGTATGGCTTTGTTTCGGACAAACCAGGGGGCACCCGTGATTCTCCGGAGGCATTTATTCTGGAAGGTTTGAATTCTGTTTCTGGTAGTCTTTTTCACAGTAGCCCAGGCTGGGCAGGCGTAGAGAAGGATTGGCTTGATCATTGTAAGATATAATATTCTTTTGGTGGCCAGGGGAAGTTGGGAGGAGCGAACAATGAGGGGATTCAGTATGATGGATGCTGTTTGGGCTTTAATAATGGTTTTGCTAATATGGGTCTTGTAGGTTAAATTTTCGTCAAGGAAGACGCCAAGATATTTGACATCTTTGGTGATTGGAATTGGGCTTCTATGGATAGTAGGGGGAGGGACCCCTAGTAGCATTGTTTCTCGAAATTTGCTCGATCGATCATCGATCGTTCATCAGATTCAGCGAAAACTCACCGGTGATCGCATCCGTAATCCGAAAGTGCACGAGGCGACATCGGAAATCGGTGAACGAAATTCTATCGATAAAAGTTATCGATTCGATATCGGTCAAAAGTGAAAATTCAATCAATGTACGTTTCATCGGAAAACTATGACGAATCGATATCGCAACGATAAGAAACTGAAAAATGTGGATTTTTTTTATTTTAGTACATACAAATTGCGTTAAATTATTTCGAAAACTTCATATCCGAAAACTATTATATTTAAACTGGTAATAGTTATTTTTTATTTACTTACACACAAAATTTTTAATTACGTGCGAAGAGAAATATTTTTACTGTGTGATAACTTTTTTCTTTTATTTACTTGGAAATTAATTTTTAACTTTTTGGCCATGATTAATTTTTGAAAAACTTAACTTAAAGAAAATAGATTTTTGAATAAATATTATGAACCAAACAACTTTTCAATACGTAAGTTACCAAGAGTTATTTTTAAATTTAAGATATTTCTATTAGTACTGTTAACTTAAATTAATATTTAAAAGGAAAAATCAAAATTAAAATGTCTTAATCAATAAAATAAAACTTCTTTAACGATCAACCTTTTGACCTCTTTATTTAAACTCAAATATAGTGCAAGTGTCGATAGCCGTGAGGTCTAACGCACGGTTCCAGTTGCAAGTCAAGAGTGCGGAGCCCGAGGTTGGGGGTTCTGTCCCCCAGCTGAATTCGAAACGAGTTGAATTCTACCTGACTAACAGAAAAAAATAGTGTCGCCATCTCGTTTAAAACTTTTGTACTAACATGTCGTAAACTGTTCGGAATTTTATCGCAAAGTGTTCGAAATTCCATCGGCCGATGAGATTTCGATTACTACTTATCGGATTCTTATCGATTTCTTCTTGACACTTGATCGGAATCTCATCGGAAAAACTCTTCCTAGGCTGCTCGATCGAGCGGACATAACCGAGCAGTTATCGAGCAATCGGGCAATTTTCAGCGAAAATTCGATATTCGAATTCTCATCGGCTCACCGGTGAACGATGAAAATTCGATTATCGGTCGATGAAAAGTTGCCACTAGGGACAGGAGTAAGTTTATTGTTGAATTTGAAGATGATAGCTTCATTCTTTGCGGCGTTGATTTTTATTTTCCAATCTTTCGTCCAGCTTTCAATTTCATGAAGGGCCGTCTGTACTGTGGTCATAGCTTTGATGTATCTCTTTGAATTGGCGAGGATAGCAGAGTCATCGGCAAATTGGGCGATTGTGCAGTTGGGTGGGTGCGGGAAGTCGTTTATGAAAATATTATAGAGGATAGGGCCGTTAATACTTCCTTGGGGGACTCCTGCCCTTATGGGTCTGATGCTTGAGTGGGTGGAGTTTATTCTGACTGACTTGAAATGTCCTTAGGGAGAGGAAAGAGCTGGTAAAGTGGATCATGGCGTCAGGGATGTTTTGTTGTTGCATTTTGTAAATTAGACCAGGGTGCCACAGGCTGTCGAAGGCTTTTTCTATGTCAAGGAAGACCCCTGCAACATATTCCTTGCGGTTGAATGCGCTGGTGATGTTTTCGACAATCCTGTGGACTTGGTGCGTAGTACTGTGCCCTTTTCTAAAGCCATATTGGTTTGGGCTAATGATGTTTTATTCTTGGATGTGGTTCTTCAGTCTGATATTAAAAACTTTTTCTAAAATCTTGGATAGTGATGGGAGAAGGCTAATGGGACGGTAGTTCGCTGCAATTTTAGGATCTTTACCAGGCTTCTTGAATAGAATAATAGCTGCATGCTTCCAGATGGATGGGAAGTATTTACAGCGGAGGCAGGCATTTATAATGTTAGTGATGAGGACAATTGCTTTAAGGCTGAGATTTTTAAGGGCTTTGTTAGTGATATTGTCGAAGCCTGGGGCTTTTCCAGGGCTGAGGTTGCTAATAATATTCTTTATTTCTATTGGTGTGGTGAAGGGGATCTGGCTATTGCAGGGGGAGTTAAGAATGTCTTGGGCTTTTGCTTCAATGTATTGATTATAGCTGGGGTTGTTAGGGGTGGTGTGTGGCTTGAATTGGTTTTCGAGGCTGTCTGCAAAAGTTTCACTCATTGCCTTTTCTGTGTAGGCTAGGCCGGTGGGGGTTTGTACTGGACCAATGGTGACTGGTTGGTTCTTCAGGGCTTTAGACATCTTCCAGACTGAATTATCGATGGTAGATAGGCTGAGGACTTTATCGTTCCACTGTTCATTTCTGTATTCTTCCAGGAGGTTTTTGATTTGTCTATGGGCAGCATTCATACGTTGTTTAAGCAAGGGGTTGAGGGTGCGCTGATAGGCTTTCTTAATTCTATTTTTGTTTTTGATGGCATTCTTGAGGTTGGGTGGGAGGTTGTACTTATGTTCTTTGGGTGGTTTTGCACTGGTTTTTAAATCATTGATTGTTTTGGTAGTGAAATGAAGGATAGCATCATCAATTTGAGAGGGGGTGGTCATGGGAGGGTTGGCAGAGTTAATTTGGTTTGATAGTGATTGAAACTGGTCCCAGTCGATAAGTGGTTTGAGGGCTGGCGGTGGGTTGTTAGCTCCGTGGAGTGTGAAAAGCACAGGGAGGTGGTCTGAACTGAGGGCGTTCTTGACTTGGAGGTTTGGAATACTTGGAATATCTTTAAAAATGGCTATGTCGAGGATATCAGGATGGTGGGTAGTAAAATTTGAATAGTGGGTGGGCTCATTTGGGGCATAAAGGTCGAGTCCTTCATTCATTATAAAGTTGTGGAGAATGGTGCCGTTCGGGTTTGTGGATCTGCAGTTCCATTCTATGTGTTTGGAGTTTAAATCACCTGCGATGATGGTGGGGAGGTTAGAGCTTAGGATGGAGGTGAGATCAGCGGTGTTGATTGTGTTTATAGGTCTATTGTAGACGGACACAATGATGAATTTTCCAAGGTTACTATTATTTTCGATGATAACTGCACAGGCTTCGATATCTTGCAGGGTGGGTAGTTGGTATTCATTAGCTTTGATGTGGAGTTTAGTGTAGATTGCCGTGCCTCCTCTTCTGTGATGGAGGCGATCTTTGCGGAAGAGTTTATAATTTGGAATTTTGGCTCAATGGCAGGGTCTGAGATGTGTTTCATTAATCATGAGGATATCAAGATTATTGTCAGTTAAAAAGTCACTGACCTCCGTCAGCTGCCTTGGCAATCCATTGATGTTGACAAAGGCACAGTTAAAGTAGTTTCTTTGTTGTGAGGTGTTGGCCGGGTTAAGGTTGTAGTTATTCATGGCTGAATAGGTTAAATAGCTCTGTAATGGCTTCAAAGCCTATTTCCATTTTAGTGACAATGTCTTTTGACGTTTTGAATTTCTGCCGGAGATTATGAAGTTTGAAGAAGAGAGTGCGTAAATCGAAACTATTATGATTGTCTGATGAAGAGTTGGATCTTGGTCCTGGATTGGTAGATGGAGGTGGGGCACTTGAAGGTGGAGGTGGGGCACCTGCTGGTGGGGCTTGGTGGGAGGTTGCGGGATTTTGTCTGTGTCCTTCTGCTGAAGTCCAGGTGGGTGTGGGTGGCGGTGGTGGGGCAGTAGAGAATTGTGGGAAGTTCTCCAAGTCGAGTGTTGGTGGGGCTGCAGGGGCAGCAATATTGGGTCTGACTGGTCCTTGAGAGGCGTCTTTTGATTGGGGTCTTGATGGGCAGAGTCTGTAACTAGCAACATGTGGGCCGCCGCAGTTGGCACACTTGGGGGTATCAGCTTTTCCATTGTGTGAAGAAGTTAAATGATTGTCTGCACATTTAACACATCTGGGGGCATTGTGACAGTGTCTTTGTCCATGACCAAAACGCTGACATCTGTGGCATTGGGTAATATTATTGCCTTTTTGATAAGATTCGACATTGATTTTAATGTGTAGTAGTTCAGTAAGATTGAAGATATTTTTAGCAATACTGTTCCTTTCTAGTTCCGCTAAGAAGATGGGGAGTGGTATTCTTTGGAAATCTAGGGTTTTTTTGAGCTGATGGACATTTTGGATAGGTAGATTTTCATCTTTTAAAGCTTGGATTATTTCTGCTGGGTCTGTATCTGCTGGAAGGTTTTTGATTATAACTTTTAGGGGGTTTTGTCCTTTGAAAGCATAAGTGCTATAATCGATGTTTAGGTCTTCTAGAAGCTTAGAGGCTATGCGGTGTCCTTTTTCTGATATCATTTGTAACTTGAAATGTTCCCCTGATGTTTTACCGGAAAATCTTTCCTCTCCAAGGGAGTCTATAAGTTTCTTCCTTATTTCTGTCCATTTAAACTGGGGGTTAGTGATGATGAGAGGTGGGATGCGGGTTGGTCTATTGTTAACTTGGGTAAAATTGTCCTCGATTTCTTGGGTTGGGTTGATATCATCAAGAGACGCGTCGGGGTTTAGGTGCTGAAATTTGTTGGGATGTACAATAGATGGTGAGACTGTATCGCTAGTTTTCCGTTTAATAGGTTTCTTAGTATTCACAATGAAGCTGCCGTTTCCATCCGGGTCGTCGGTAATCTCCATGGCGCTGCTAGTTGAAGGCAGGGAGTAGTAATTGTAGTCGTCAATAGATGGCGCTGAGGAGTCGGGGTGGGAAGGATTGACTACGAGCTCTTTGGCGCTAATGCCGTCTTGGGGTGGGCGGGGCTTAGGGGTTCTGGGATCATCACCAGGTGGCACTACTGCGCAGGGGAGCTCCGCTCCAGCTGATTGTCGGTTGACGGTTTTGATGTTGGTAGCTTGAGGATGGCTGTAGGCTTGAATGTATTCTTCATTTGAGAATGGCTTCAAAAAATTTAGAGCGGCATCTTTCAGTTTCAGGTAGTCAATAAGTTTTTGGCTTGAATAGGGGGTGGTTGGATCGTGGTTAAAAAAAAGTCCTTATTCAAATTTATGTAGTTATTGGCATCAATAAGGGATTGTAAGACACTCTTACGGTCGGGTTTATTCTCATTCGGAACATCAGGTTTGAGGAGATCAAGTTTGGTACTTATGGACTGGTTATGAAATGTCAAAACGGGGGCCAATTTATGCATGTTTGCGAATGTTTGTGATTGTAATGTTGAGGATTGACTGTTGGTGTGGATGGTCCCACCTTAAAGGAAGCGAGTGCGGCTTATCAGTCTAGCACGGCTGTTTCAGCACGCAAACGCTGAGAGAGGCTCCCCCTAACGTACTGGAGCGGCACTGTAGAGGGGATGAAGCTCCAACCCTGATAAATCAGGCGTCTTCGCTTACCAATCCCAGAAAAAGTGGGGTTACTGAATGAAATAAAAATCCAGGCGAAAATCAACTCGGGGTGTAGTGCTAAACCACCGAGGGTCTCGAACTCCTCTTAGTAATCAGAGGGCCTAAGTATAGGCCAAGCCACAACGACGCTTTTATAATTACTAAGATCAGCCACGATGATACACCGGAATTCAAGATCGTCAAGCGAACGTCTGCTTCGGCGGCCGCTTACGGTATAAAAACCGATGTCTCGGCGCGCCAGTCCTACGCGTAAGAGATCTAATTCTTTAGACGCGTGATGAAGGTAGCGTCGTCGCTCTCGTCTGATGATCTGATCTCACTACGTATTCCATGTGGTCTAGTGGGTAGTAGTAGCTTTAGGTTTTGATAAAGGACTGGTAGGTACCCAACCTCTTGAGCTATGGGATGAGTTCAAGGAAAAACTAAATGATGTGGTGAAAAAGCATGTTAAATTCAAACGTAAATGTTCACAAAGGAAATTGTATCCTGTGTGGTTTTCCAAGGATATTAAAAAGTCCCTTAGGTCAAAGCAAAAGGCTTACAAATATGCTAAGCAAACTGGTAGAGAGGTTGATCAGGAAGCTTACAGAGTTGCCAGGAGAGAGTTTAAGAATCTTAGTAGAAAACACAAATCTGCATTTGAGGAGAATCTAGCTAGGGGTATTAAGGATAACCCTAAGGATTTTTTTGCTTATGCTAGAGGTAATGTAAAACAGGGTAGCTCCATTGGACCATTTAAAGATAGTCAAGGACAGTTAATCCATGACGACATGAAAATGGCTAATCTTTTGAATAACTTTTTTATTAGTGTTTTTAGTAAAGATTTTAAAAATGTGCATGTTTCAGGGGAAGTAACTGAAGAACTGAATTGTATTGAGTGTGATTTTTCTAAGGAGGAGATTATTCGCTATTAAAAACTATGAAACCTATCATCAAAGCAACTGGTCGTGATGATATGTGTCCTAAAATTTTAGTTGAATGTGCAGAAGAGTTGGGGGATGCAATTCTGACTATTTTTAGGTCATCATGTATTTCTGGACAGGTGCCAGCAGACTGGAAATTGGCGAATGTTACTCCATTAGGGCCTAAATCTGATCCGAGTAATTACAGACCAGTTATTTACATCTGTTTTAGGTAAAGTTTTTGAGACATTGTTGAAAATGCGTATAATGACTTTTTTTGGAAACTAATAATTTACTTTCAGATAATCAATATGGCTTTAGAAAAGGTAGTATAAAAAGGTAAAAGGTACTTGTACAACTAATCTTTTAAAATTTTATGATACTGTTACAGAAGAGATTGATAATGGCAATATGGTTGATGTTATTTACATCGATTTCCAAAAGGCTTTTGATAAAGTTCCTCATGAAGCTTTGTTATTTGAGTTGAAAAGATTTGGGTTAGGGACTGCTGTGGTCCGTTGGATTAAAAATTGGTTGACCAATAGAAAACAACGGGTTCTCATTAATGGTAAGTACTCGGATTAGAATGAGGTTGTAAGTGGAGTGCCTCAGGGCTCTGTACTAGGACCAATTTTATTTATTCTGTTTATTGATGATATCAGCTGGAGGTTGAATAGCAAGTTAAGTATTTTTGCAGATGACTTAAAAGTGACGAGTACAGTAAATTCTGTTGAGCATATTGAGCAGTTACAAAATGATCTTACGAAAATTACTGAATGGGCTTCAAGCTGGGGCATGTCGTTCAGTGTTAACAAATGTCAAACCTTGCATTTGGGTAAGAACAATGTTAATCAGTCTTATGTTTTACAGGGAGAAAGTATCCAAGATAGTGAGTTCGTTAGAGATTTAGGAGTTTTGGTGAGCAATGATTTCAAAATGAGTAAGCAGTGTGTTGAGGCAAGTAAGAAAGCCAATCGAATGTTGGGATATATTAGAAAAAGCATCACTTCTAAATCTAAGGAGATTATTTTGCCATTGTATAGGGGATTGGTAAGGCCACATCTGGAATATGCTGTTCAGTTTTGGTCTCCCTTCCTCAGAAAAGATATAGAATTGCTTGAAAAAGTTCAGCATAGGGCTACAAAAAAGATCAAGGGTCTATCTGGTATTGATTATGATAACAGATTTAGATCTTTAAACATGTATTCCCTGGAAAACAGGAGAGCTAGGGGTGATTTAATACAGTTATTGAAGTTCATAAAACAGGGAGACATGGAGGGCTTAGATTTTACTTTAAATAGCCGGACCAGAGGTCATGATCAGAAATTGAATAAATCGAGCTTTAGAAGGGAGGTAAGAAAACATTATTTTTACAATAGAGTTGTCAATTAGTGGAATGCTTTACCAGATTATGTTGTGCATTCGAAGAGAGTAGAAGATTGAAGAAACTTGACGGACATTGGAAACTGGTAATGTATTAGATTGATTTTGGACCAACCTTGCTGGCCCTCTGGCCTGTTGTTGATCGACAATTTTTGTATTTGTATATATATTTGTAGGATTCCTGGCTCTCACCCAGGCGGCCCGGGTTCAATTCCCGGCATGGGAAGTATGTTTGCTCCGCGAGTGTATGGTTTTATGTACTATGAAAACAAAACGATTTAGTCTTATAAAAAATTTTCATTTGAAATTATTATTTGAGCTAAAAGCTGGGATTGTTGTATGGTTCTATGGTGTAATGGTTAGCACTCTGGACTTTGAATCCAGCGATCCGAGTTCAAATCTCGGTAGAACCTCAGGATTGTTTTTTTTCAAATTATTTGAAATTTTAAATACAATCTATATATTTTAATAATTTTAATGTTGAGACTGGGTGTATCCCATGTGGTCTAGTGGTTAGGATTCCTGGCTTTCACCCAGGCGGCCCGGGTTCAATTCCCGGCATGGGAACTCTGGACTTTGAATCCAACGATCCGAGTTCAAATCTCGGTAGAACCTCAGGATTGTTTTTTCAAATTATTTGAAATTTTAAATACAATCTATATATTTTAATAATT
>JAFNEN010001127.1:0-55630 GCA_019343175.1 Oedothorax gibbosus | reverse complement strand
AAGAGCAGAAATTCTTTAACTCGTAAATAGAATAGACTTTTCCACATCGATTTAAACTGTTATAAAAATTTTAATGTAAACGAAATCAAACGTTTTCAACGAAAAGTTACTCAGAAACAGGATAGTTATGTTTATTCAATGTTTAGTTTTAAACGTGATTTGATTTCTCGATAGTTTATTTTAGTTGTAATGTTAACACACGTGGCATTTTAAATATAATGTAAACGTATTCTAATGATGATGTAAATGTTTTAGTTTAATTCTGTACAAATATTAGTTGGATACGTAACGCGTTATTTTTATTTAATTCGTTTTAACTCTTTGTAGGTTTTGGATGTTTATTATTTTGGTGTGATTTTTTTTTAAAAATTATATTTTTTATAGGTATCCAACACAATTTCTGTGATGCCAGCTTCGGAGGATAATATGACAGTGGATAATCTACCAAACAATAATATCCACCTCGGTAATAGTCAGTTCCTGGTGGTGAGGAGTTCCCTGGGTCACACCCGCGTCAACATTCGGAAGTTTGTTGAAAATGAGGTCAAACAGCTGCATTCCACCAAAGACAGCTTCTCGCTAACCCCTAGAGTATGGGTTGCACTGACGGAGAAACTACCCAAAGTCCTCAGCAAACGATATTTCGAGATATACCCCAACAATCACGTGGAAGTTGTGGAGCGTAACCTATGTGTTTTCAAAGTCATCGACGGCCCTGAGGAAAGAGTGAAAGTCATGCTCCAGCGCATGTTTGAACGCCGGAATCAATCATTCCAGCTAGTCCCTGAGACAGTACATCTTGATGACAAACAGTGTGGCGTGTTGTTGAGTTCATCTAATCCTGTAAAGAACTTGATTGAAGAAACTCTACTGACCATTACGCTACGAGATCATGTCAAAAAACTCATTAATCAACTAGCTTCACCTGAAGCTCTGACATATACTCCACATCCACACTACATTGGATTTGTGAAACGTTGGAATCACTACGTAAGTACTTCCTAGAAATTATTTCGTTAAAAATGAAAGAATTGACCCCGTGTTAAGGGTGGTAGGAAATGCTCTGCTCTTGTTATACTAATGAGGGACTTGTAAATACATATTCTTAAACCGCACTATATGAATTGAACTATTCCGAACTTGCACGGGGGGGGGGGGGGATTTGTTGAAGACAATATACAGCATGTATATTTTGTAAACTTGATTCTCATCAGAAACTTTTTCACTATGATTAATGTATCAACCTTTTAACATGATGTAAAAATATGTTTGCACCTTCAGAAGAAATGTTACGTGATATTTTAGAAGAATGTTAGTATTGTATTTATTTTATTCTATGTATATATGAATTTAGTGTTAATAAATATTGATGTCTTCTAAAAATTGTATATTTATTGTTGCTTTGAAAAATAAGATAAAATTTAAAATAAAATAAACTTTAAAAGTAAAAACTTTAAAAAGCAGACATACATTTAAAATAAATAAACTTCAACTTTAAAATAAATAAACTTCAACATTAAAAAGTAAAATTTTAAGCTTTGAATTTATAAAACATTATAAGATAAAGTTATCTGTGTAAAAATATTTTTATGTAAATAAAAAAAAATGTGCTTTTTCATACATTCTGTGTGTTTATTTAGAAATAAGTATCAAGAAAGAGAGTTCTCCACTTGAAAATTTTATAAACTCTATTTAAGACATATATAGTAATTTATAATATTTTTTATATTAGCCTATTTTTAATATATAATTATGAATATCTTTTACCAGAGATCGGAGGTTCAAACCCTACTTTTAATATTTATTCGCGCTTATTTCGTTTATTTTTTTACAGTAAAACCAATAAATACCATTAAAAATCATTTATTTTCTCGTCGATAGATAGCGCCACGATTTATCATTCCTTAAAACTAGGCATAACTACGTCATATAAACCTACTCATGACGTTACATAACTACTCTATAAACGAACAATCACTCCTAATAACTACCAACAATACCAAAACAACTCAACTCCACTTCCGGTAATATGCACTCCCGCTACGTAATATCCGTCACGCCCACTTCCGGTGACGTCACACCACCTCCACTGGCGCGGAACCCCATTTCTTTTTTTACTTTCGTCGAGAGCATTTGTTTAGGCTTAGTACAAAACGATTGATGGATTCCCTTGGCAAACTTTTCTTATATAGGCTTTTACCCGACACCGACAGTATCTCCTTCTTAACATTACGAGCTAAATACAAAGTGGAGTGAGACGTCTTCCAATACTGGGGCTGGGGAGCCCAGTCGGTTAGGCATTCGCCTAGCATGCGGAATGTGCCAGGTTCGGGTCCGGGCATCGCCAAAATAACTGCCGACTTATAAACGGCCCGTGCAGCCAAAATGTCCGACGAATAATACCCCGTTTGGAGGGAGTGCACGTTAAATATCCTTCAAAGTCCTAACGCTGCGTACGATGTCGCCCTTCACCATCGAGGTAGGAAGGAGGTGTAGAGAGGTCCTCCAATTGAGATGATTTGAAGCAGGGCTATCAGTTTTTTCGAGCTATTGCGCATAACATACTGACACCGAGATATCCAATGATGCACCGCTCTAGCCTGCTTCATTTGTGCGCTACTGCGTATATACAAGGAACCTCTCTATTCTCCTTCCTACCTCTATGCCCTTAACGGTTGCGTTGGGTACCTACTCAGGTGTCGGCTCGTCAGTTGACTGTGGTTCTAAAATACGATGCCCGTCGCCAATAGCCCTCGTGTAGCTCTAGTGCGACGATAATTCAAACTAAGTTAAACTAAACTCTTCCAATACTAGCTGTAGCTAGTTGGTGGGGAATTACGTTCCCTCGAAGGAATACACATGAGAGCTCAGAGACTAGACCAGAAGTTCAATCTTCATCCCTGACCATATACACTGCTCAAAACAATTAGGACACTTGCGTACTTTTGTTACCTTTAGACCCACACTTAACTTTTTATTTTTTATTCTAAAAATCTAAAATTTGTGAAATAGATTCCTTATGCATCTAATAAAATGGTAAAAAACAGGGGGGAAAATCTTAATTTTTGAAAGAAAATTTAAGGGAGGAAATTGGAATCATAACTTTTGAATAAATTATAACAATAATTTTTTTCAAAACTTGTTTGTTAAAAACAGTTAAAATCATTTTTTAAACATCTAAAAATGCAAGCATGAAGAATTTAGGGTCAATTTATTTCATTTAATTGTTTCAAAGTGAATTTTATTTTAGCATGTTTTTTATATTTTCATTTAATTAAAACAAACATTATTTAATTCTTCAAAAGACATGATTCTTCCATCTAACGATACATAAGTGCGAGCTAAACTTAGTCAGAAAAAAATCGCAAGCTGATGATTCCAATTGGAATCATTGGGGGTGAAATTGTTTAAACCATGCGCTCCCTAATTGTTTTGAACAGTGTAGTTAAGAAGTTGGAGATGCTGCTGGGCAAAAGCCGGTTCGCTAAGTGAAACCATCGATGGCTTTGCGGTAAGCCGCCCAAACAAACGTGCTCGGCGAACTATTTTCGCTATTCTAGAGTGGAGTTTATAGCCAGTTATATTATATCTACCTAGCCTCATGGACTTAGCGATTTCTGACTTTCTAATAAAAACTAATTACAAAACAATTACCTATGAAGGAAATTACTAACCTTTAGAAAATTCAGATCTCGGGCTACAGCCTTCAACTGCGCGAACAGTCGTTTTTTTTTTAATTTTTAATGAACGCTTTTTAAAGAATGAAATAATGCTTTTCAGAATAAACTAACGTTTTTCTCTTTTCAATTAAAATGATAATAAATCTAAAAATATATGAAGAGTACAGGGGAAGAACCGCTTGATTTATTAGGAGTCGTCCCGTAATTGTGTCTGCTTAGCGGACATTGGCGGCAGGAAATCGGTTTCTCTCTTTCGTCTTCGCTTGGTCCAAGCGTCGGAATCGTGCATCGCGTGTATCTCGGTAGGTAGTAAAGACGTGGTTTAGGACTTTTAAATTAATTTGCGAATCTTAAAATTCGTGATTTTCAATCAATCGTACTTTATTTTTAAAGCTTAATATGATGATATTTGTAAAAAAAAACGCGGAACTGAATTTCAGGGTTGCAGTGAGAGAAGGACAAGAAAGTGAGAAACTGGTTTCCCTACACCAGTTTAGGCGATTACTCGCTATCATCGCCAAAGTTGCCTGATGAGGAAAGTTTTCTACGAAATTAAGCGGTTTTTCTCCTGTACTCTTCATATTCTATTGCTTACGTCATATAAGTAAGGAAAGGAGAAATGCATTTCATATACTATCTTTATTACAATACTTCAAAATACAGCTCTTGTTAACAGAGGAATGTTTTCAGAATTGAAAATGCATAGTTACTAGAAAAGTATATACAAGGTTGGAAACTGCATAGTGGATCTGCATGGGAGCACCAAACTGAGGGAAACTACGCCTATCAATATCTGAATGGCTCTCTTTTTTATTGTTTTTATGGTTACTGATTTAATCAAAGATTTCTGATGTAAGTAAACTTAAGGGGCCATGAATTTCTGAAAAACAAACTAACTCCCCCAATTTAACATATGAAGAAATTGAATAGAGTTTTTCATAATTAGCATTCACAATTTTATACTTATTGTTTCGCAACTTGTTGTTATGCTTAGGGTATTGATAAACTTACGTTTGTGTGAAGCAAAATCCTTTTGATATTGTTTTACAAATTATTTTAATCCACTGTAAAAGTATTCAGTTTTGCTTTTCAGCTTATAAAAAACGTTCTAATAAATGTAGGGACAGTTAAAAACGCACAAGCATGTGGCTTATCATTAGTAAGCACACCAAGAAGTTCGGAAATAATGTGTTAAAAAGTTGTGGATGTTAGTTATGAAAGACTTGATTCAATTTCTCAATAGGTTAACATTGGGAGAGTCAATTTCGTTTTCGGAAATGTCCCTTTAAAGTAAACATGACAACGGGCACTTCCTTAGTTTCGGTGCTGCCATCAGTGGTATACTTTGATCAAGCATATTGACAACTTCATTGCATAATGGAGAAATCAAGCACATTCATGTCACGACGTCAACACTGAGAAAATCTTAAAATTACAAAAACCGTCAGGGCACACTTCACAAAGAAAGAAACCATGTTATAGTTTAATCCAGACAGACTTGTGTAACTATGCACTGAGCTTAATACATAGTGGAGTGCATACTTCCGAGTTTTCATCCGTGGTTGTCGTGTCTCCAGGCCATAGCCTGGAAGGCAAGAGAATTGGCACATGGCTTTGAGTACCCGTGAAAGGGTGGATGTCTGACTTCTACTCTGAGAAGGCGCCACCTCTTCGATTTAGGCACGTCGCTGGAGAGGAGGGACATTTTTCTCCAGACAACCTGCACCCCTGGTACTGCGCTATACGACCGCCCACAGATTTAACGAGGTCGTCCTCCGCATGTCAGGACAACACAAATACCTATGCCTTATCTAGGAATCCAAGCCGTGTCCACTCTCTTGACAAGCGAGAGTCGAAACCACCATACCGGATGGGTGACTTTTCACCTGTTCCAAAACCGAATTACACTCGTTTTTCTGAAAATGTCAAACCACCCTATTACACACTGCTCAAAACAATAGGGTATTTGACTAAATCGGAAAACTGCTCCAAAAAGTTATATAAACATAGTATAGGAACTAGAAAACGCATATATATATTTATTGGTTTTTCTTCAAAAAATTACTCAAATGTTATTTAAATTAGAGTTTAAAATCGCGATATTACAAAGCTTGGTCACGTGATTGCAAACGCTACGCTGATTGGTCTGACGTCACCTGGCATTAAACCGCCCCTCATGCTATTCAAATTTAGTCATAATAAACTTTTTAGCTATCTTTAAGTCCAAAATGCATAGGTTTTTTTTTTAGATAAGTCTATTTTTTGTGAATTAAGTTCTAATAAATATTTAAATAAAATAAAATGAAAGGATTCACAAAAACGGCCAGCTCAAATTTTCCGAGAATCGATGCTTATGATGGTAGGGCCCTTGTTTTTTTTTTTTAATCATCTTCGGATTTCTGTTCTGATGAATTCCGAAATTTTAAAACTTCAACGCCCATTTAATTACCTCAACTCACTCGTCTAAATCAAAGGAAAATGGAGTATCAAATACAACAATAGTGTTCACTTCGGATTCTCGCGCATTTCGAAACCGTTTGCTGCCATGTGACGTCACATCCTTCAAATTCTGCCGGGGATCGTTTTGGGGGCGGGGCTTATAGTAAAATTTTAATTGCGTTTTTTACCGTTTCTAGGCGGTATTTGGGAAAAAGAAAAAATACGGGTCTAATATTTTTCGCCTATGAATATTTTAAGTCAATGAAAAAAATTTTTAGTCTATGAAATAAATTGACCCTAAATTCTTCACGCTTGCATTCTTAGATGTTAAAAAATTGATTTTAACTTTTTTTTTAACAAATAAAGCTTCGAAAAAAAATTCTTATAATGTATTCAAAAGTTATGATTCCAATTTCCCCCACTTAAATTTTCTTTAAAAAATTAACATTTTCCACGCTGTTTTTTACCGTTTCATTCTGGGTGCATATTGAATGTATTTAACATATTTTAGAATAAAATATAAAAGTTGGTACTGGAAGGGTTAACAAAAGTATGCAAAGTGCTCCTCTAAATGTTTTGTGCAGTGAAGTTGGATACCTAATACGCGCATTGTATATATTCTGTGTGGTGTTGACCTCTTGCGCAACTTTTTATTTTCTTCCACGGAAACGAAATATACTACAGGATGGTACAGGAAGTCCTCACTCCAAGTTGTATTGAGCTCATTGGACTATAAACGACTACAGCCGTATTCACAAATTCGGCATAGTGTTCAATGAGCATTTCTTCTTACAGTTGGGCAATCACGGAATAAACGATATCAAGCTAATTGCCTTCAAACCTTTACTACGTTTCAAAATTATGAAGCCTGTTGCCAATAGGGCTCTAGTGCTACGATAACTAAAACATACTAAATTCTATGATGATATTCCCTTGTAAATATTAGGAGGTTAAGTGTAACTCACGGGCGACGCGCCGAAAAATAAACTTACTTCGATTGTGAATAAGGCTGTTAAAAAAATGACAGGAAGTCTTGTAAATAAGGAGGGGGTAATGAGATCTGACTTCATAAGGTTAGTAAACTTGAACCTTAAAAGTAAAGTAGTGCATTGACGGTTTTATTTACCACACTTTTATTACATTCTATTACTATAAACACAATAGACAGATGTATAAGAAGTTGATTAAAAGTTATCTATTTTTAATCAAAATTTAAAACGAATGATAGTTCTTATATTTTAAACTTTTTATCCGCATAATAAAAATATAATACCAATTCATTTATTAAAATTTTTCTTGCAATGTTAACCATCTTGCACAATGAATATTTCCATAACTATGAAAGATTTAAAAAGCAAACTTAAATACAGTCTAACCTCGTTAACGCGTACTCGCTTAACACGAAATTTCGCTTAAGGTTAACTGAAAGTATTTCCCCGGCCACACAAAAAAAAGCTGTGAGCTAATGTTTAAAAAATATCTTTAGGCAAAATCCTGCTTAACGCGAACAAAAAAAATTCAGAATTTGACCACTTTTATCTTAGTATTTCACAGTTTCGACGAACAAATTAAACAAAAACATTTTTAAAAAATTAAACTTAATTTTTCTATAGTATGTACTACTAAAAATGAATTTTATTAATTGAATTACTAATTGTATACATGTATATTATCATTATATTACATTATAAAATTAGAATACTTTTTAAATTTTTTTTTAATATTCACTGGTCCTATGTAAAACAATTCCTGACGGTTTACATGAAATTCGGTTAACACAAAATTTTTCGGTGCTCCCTTCGAGTTCGCGTTAACGGGGTTCGGCGTAACAGACCCTTCTTAGTGACATAACTATTCTTTATTTTTCGTCCTATACCTCCATTAATGGTTAACTAATAAAATATATTATATCCATATAATCATACTAAGTCGCATCAGCAAGTGTACAAATAGACGGCATTACATATTATTGCTGGTGACCAAAAGGTCCAATCATCTCTAACTAATAAATATACAAGTTATAATGACTAACATAAATGGAATTGTAATAGCCTCGTTTCCGGGTAAAATGTGGAATTTATGGGGGGAAAACCCGATGATGACAACATAGACAGGAAAAAAGGATTTGACATCTTTGAGTATTCAAATAAATGTTGTACACATCAATGGGGTTGTTTCACGTCGTGAATAGCAACAGCTCCAGCGGTCTTGTTTTCATTTGTTGTCTTTAATTACTTTGTTTTGGTATTGGCAAATACGTTTTCTAAGAAAATTTTACCGATTACATTTTTAAATGCCAACTTCTTGCTGTGCTGTTGGTTGTTGAAATCATTTTTAAAAGAAAGCCTCTAAAGAAAGAAAAGTTTCTTTTCATCTATATCGGTTATTTTGAAAGTGAAACCGAAGCAACCAATGAAATTGCAGTACGTAGAAAAATGAAAACAAGAGCGTTACATCATCTGAAACATTCCCATTGTTTTAATTGCATGCATTGATCAAGTTTATAAATAATATTATACAGTATCTATATAAATTTGATTATATACATTCATCAATTTAGATGTGTACATTGATTTAAAGGGTTGTATGTTAACTGCTTTGCAATATAATTGTAATAAAATACATATGGATTATTTACCAGGCAAATTTTTTTTAAACCATTAAAAAAACTTAGATTATTATAATCGTTTCATCATTTTGGGTGGGAGATTTTAATGCATATTTTAACACACATTGGTACCATATAAATTGTAACTTTTATGTTAAAATATATTCGAACCTATATGCATTTTTATAAACATGAGTAAAATATGGAATTTTTCGAAAACTATCAACTAAAATATATTTTTATAACAACGTGCAAAAAAGTTCACTTTTTTTAAATATCATATTCATTCATAAATCGTTGCGAAAATGACTTTACGTGCTTACGTCAGACAGTGCCGAAAGTACTACTTTCAGCACTAATGCGGTAAACTAAATAAGAGTTTCTGATTGGTAGAAAAACAAAATGTCATGAATATCTCTATAAAAACTATATGATGTCATGAAACTCACTTATTTCTATTGGTTCATTACTTTTGCATTTTCTAATATCTCCATGGAAACTACAAGTACTACAAAAATTATTAAAGGAAATTTAATAAGACAAAAGTAAGAACACAAATTTCACGCCAAACAAATATCGCCATGGAAACTAAATGATGTCATGAAAATCACTCATTGGTAGAAATACTTTTTTGCACGTTATTATAAAAAATATTGTAAGCAAGCACGTGCCAAATAATACTTTATTAAGCTCTTGTCATTATTTCACTCGACCTACGGTCTCGTGAAATAAAAGCCACTCGCTTAATAAAGTATTATTTTCGGCACTAGTTGCTTAAATAACTATTACACACGGTGTTAACGTGCATATGTTTTGGTTATTATCATCCGAAAACCGGTGAATGTGCAATATATTAAGTATATTTTAAATTTACTTAGAATGGTATTTCAAGCATTCAAAGAGGATTGTTCAAATTAACTAGTGTAAGTCAACATTCACCGGAATTCGGAAAACTGTTGCGTGGTCTTATACTTAGACAGTCCGGACTAATTGTAAGAAATCAACTTTGTGAAGTCTCTATTTGATCTTTCTCGTGCTATGTGCAACTCTCTGAAACCTTTGTGAAATTTTTTCAACGAAGATACTATCCCAGGGGAACGTAAAGTGAAGTCTTATAGGTTATAGGAATCATATATCTTACCGCAATTTCTTAAGACTATACTGCCCGAGGGAGTGTATCAATAAAAATATTTCGGGCACTTTTCTCTAATCATTAAATAAAGACACACCAGGCTCTGACCATCGCCTAGGCCTACAAGGCAAGGACCTTGGCACACAATTTTAGGGGCCCTAAAATTGGCTATAAATCTAGTTTCACACCTCACAATTGAGTTTGCTTTTATGACGAACTCAATTCAAATTAATCAGATGTTGAAGTTTCCTTAACTATAAGCACCCTCTCTAATTTTTTTTTATATTATATAGTTGATAATGGAACTTAATTTCAAAGGTCATAACTTTGGTACATGTTTGTTAAGTAACAATATCGTTAGGAAAAGGGCCCTCAAATGTCTCCGGGCCTAAGGCCCCCAACTTTTTATGGCCAGGCCCTGATCACAACCGACTAAAATTGCAGCACAGAATACTTTAGAACAAAAATGGCACGTCATTTTTTGAGATACTGTCGTTTACCGTGCCAGCGAAAGTATAGAGCTTTTCGGATTTTACCAGTAAATGCCTTTAACAGTATTCTCAGAGTTCTCTATACAAATGATGAAGTGGGTACTGAAGAAGACAGCTCGGTTAGTCGATGGTGCTTATGGAAATTCTGCTGACATCTGATTGGCTTGTGGATGAGTAAACTACGGCAGGCGGGTATCTATAGGGTGCAAAAGCTTATGTTATGATTCGACCGTAAAAAAAAATATCATAGGGTCAGGCCCTGATCATCGCTGAGGCCTACAAGGCCTGGGCCTTGGACCCATTATTTTCGGGGGACCCCAAAATTGTTTTTAAACCTATAAATTTTGCTTCACATCTAACAATCATAATTTTACGTACAAAGTAATTAAAAGTATTTTTGCTTTTCTGAAATATTAAGCACTATGATGGATTGACATTATTAAATTTGAAGATTGGCCTTACTTTAAAAGGTCCTTTTTTCAACTATATATTTTTATTAAAATATCAGTCCGAAAAGGGCTCCCCAAAGTATCCTGGGCCTTGGACCCCAACTTTTCATGGTCAGGCCCCTGCACAGGGTCTCTCTGTGTTAAAAATTAACAAATAACTGATGTGGCTTAGTATATGGTAAAGTATCAATAAGTTAATATCCCGTTTCAAAAAAACTTTAATTACGAGAACAGAATGTACTGAGAGGCGGTCCATGTTAAGATGTTAGCTTAACCATAGAGTTAAGGGGGAATGGCAGCGGTAGCCGGGTCTCCAAACAGAAGTCTTCCTTCTGTGTTACTCCAATGGGGAAAAATAACATTCTAAGTCTTAATAACTCCGTTAGCAAATGTGTATGTTGCAAAATGTGATTTAGTCAGTAATACTGTTTTTAGTCAGTAGTTTGATGATACCTAAATTAAAGGAACCTTTGAAGTATGGGTTAGTTAGAAAAGATAAAGAATAAAAGTTGGGTATCGAAAAACGTATACAAATAGCACAGGAAAGAACACATTGACTACACCTCATGTTGAATTAACAAATTTCATTTAACCCATGAAAAAGAGCATATTAGGTTGCTTATGTGCCGCATTTTGTAACATCATACTTTTATTTTTATTTTTTTTATAGAAGCATTAGAAACATTTTAATAGTTTAAGTTATTGCTTAATTTATTTGAAATTTCAATGATGCTTTATTGGCAATATGTGACTAAACTGTCAAAAAAAACCAATTTTAATTAGTGAACAATGTCTATAGGAGACATATTTAATTAATTGAACCAGTTATCTCTAGCTCTTTTTAATTATTTCAAGGTTGATTTTGAAACGTCCGATAACAAAAAAAAAATGATTTAATTCTTTTTATTAGCAATTGAATCTTTAAAACATTTATGAATTTGCTAATTTACAACTTCGTCCTACGAAAAGTTGTAGTATAAGTACTTTTGACATTACGACTGCATTTGTCTATCTTTTGCTAATACATGTATTTTTATAATATAAATAAGCATTTACATCAATAAGCAATTAATTTAATTAATAATTAAGCATATAAGGACGCATAGAAATAGGAACTAAAAATATAAAAACTGACACAGAAAGAAAATCTAAAAATACGTTCAGAATATAAAAAAGATTTATACAAATAAGTTATACACAAAAAAAGACATAACAAGAAATGCTGTTATAGGGTTCCGTAAGTTGCTTACAAGATTTACAACGCAAAACAACATTAACACAGACAAAAAGATATTAACAAACAAATGAACAAACATTCAACAATAGGCTACATAAATAAACACACTTAATTGTATAGATATTAAAATATCAATCCACCACTAGAATGTTTTATATCACTGTTGCAAATTCATAATTATGTTATAACTTTTTGCGATTTTAATAAGATTTTGCCATAAATACGATGCTACAGTGACAATTAAAAAAAATCAGGATCGACTTTAGTAGAAAGTTCTGATTATTGTGTGAAATTAGATCCAGAATGTTTTTTGCTGATCACTCTTCAACTGATGTCTATCTTTTGACAAGTTACAAATATATTTTTTTCGTATACTTTAGAAACAATTATTATAAAAGCTTGTAGGGGAAGCAGCGAATGTCTTGAGGTATTGCAAAATGACGAGTCTCAAACAGGAAAAGATGGATGGATGGATGTTTAAGTTTAATGGCGCAAGGGCATCACAGGCCATACTGCGCCAAACACTACGTGAAGGGAAAGACAAAGTAGGGTAAAAAGTTCTTAAAATTACGATAACATAATCTTTGCAGAATCGTAATGTTGAGTATATCTTTCCTAAGTGATTCAAGGCATCCCTAACCACTTCTGAACAATTTTACAACTAGAACAAGTACACGCCACATGCACACAACATTGAAACAAGTATAATTGAACATAAATGACTAGTACAGGAATCACACACAGTACAAGGAAATCATTGTTTGGGTTTTAAAGAAAAGAAGCTTGTGTTGCTCATAATATACGACAAGTTATTCAAGTCAACATTTCAGTACTACGCTATTATTATAATGTGTTGTTTAAAATGAATATGGTTAAAATCAACTACTGGTTTAAAATTTGTTGTCAAAGAGAAAAACATCTCGGGAAATCCACTAGTTGAATCTTATTGGACATTGGTTCTTTTCTACTTAGTTTATATTTACAATTCTGGTGCTTGCTAAGCAATTATTTATATATGTCAAAATTTAGTTTAATTTGTAACTTTTAAAGCTTTATTTCACGGCCGATAGTCTTGAACGAATTGGTTAATGGTGGGTCAAATCAACCAATCAGTCGTTGTAAAACGGTGGACCATGAGACGTGGAATTAAACCTTTAGAATATGTATAATACAGAGAACTCACTAAAGTCATAAACGATAATTTATTTATAAATTTATATTACTAATATATTTATAAATTTATATTATTATATACCTTGATAAAAAGATATTAGAGTAAAACTTATAGGGAGTGGGAACGGTAGCCGGGACTCCAAACCGAAGTCTTCTCTCTGTGTTAATCCAAAAATAAAAATTATCTAAGCTAAATTACTCTGGATGAATATAATATTTTTACAAACGTTTTAATTTAATGATAGATGGCTTACAAGGCTCTATAATTCCACTTTTTGTAACTGGTTCGAATATTTTGTTGCAAAATTATTTATTGAAAAAACTTTTTAAAAAATATTTGAACCAATTTTTAAACACATTGGTATTATAGAGCCCTGTAAGTCAGCTACAATTATTATAAAAACAGTTTGTAAAAATATTCAATAAATCAGGAGTAATTTAGCTTGGAGAATTATTTTTCTCCCATTGGATTAACACAGAGAGAAGACTTCTATTTGGATACCCGGGCTACCTCTTCCATTCCCCCTTAAATCCGAAAATAAAAATTGTGACCTTTTATGTGTAGCATACACATTTAATTAAATATCACAAGTTTGGAATGTATACGACCTCAATTTTAATCATACTTCATTGATGTCTCCATATCGTATATTTCTCTAGATTTATTTACAATTATAATTTGTTCAAGTTCTTTTTTTCTTTAAATAAATAACTACATAGCATAAAAATAAGGCTTTTTTTTATACATTTTTTAAAATTTGTGTTTATTCCGTTAAGAAAATTTGTGATTAGAAAATTTAGTTCGAAGTAGTTAATGTAGTATGTACACTTCTTCCGATTGATTAAAATAGTATATTTACAAATTTCCACTAAATTTGCATAGTTTATAAAAGTAATGTATTCGTTTTAAGAAATGTTATTTAAGATAACCACACAAAAAAATCGGATTTTATTTGCTATATGTGATCATTATTACTTATGAATATAGTTCTAAATTTTTACACCATTGCTTAAAAATACTTGTAAGCGCAGCCATATACTTTAAATCTATCAACCACATTATTGTTCATAATTAATATTTAGAAAAAAGTTAATGGAAAGATTAAATGTGTTCATAATTATTGTATTTTTTTTTAATAAATAACTTCGTAAACTTTTTGAACAAATTATACTTGTATTTCCGACCCAAATTAAGAGTGATTTTGAGTAATTGAAACTATAGATGTTTAGGGATAAAAAATATGTTGATTGTTGAGATTTATCAGATTTTCAATAACTAAATTATGAAGCGGACACAATCCGTGCTCCTTCCATTTTATCAACTACTAAGATGTACAGACATCCTTTTCAACCAAAATTCATTAAACAAAGAATATTTATAACTATAACTGATATCTAGTCTAGAATTTTAATTTGTTTTTAGCTTGAAGTTACTCTTAAATAATTCCCAAAAACTCAAAAGGGTGGAAGTTGTTCGTCTCTGTTGAGGTTAAGGCCGTCTCAACTGATAAGGTCCAAGAAGGTCTCTGTGACGTCACACTATACGTATGGATCAGATTCTTGATTTTTCCGAAGAAAGAGTATGAATTCTATTAGGACATCACTGATTATACTTTTCAGGTCTTGTTCCTCTCGTTCAGAGAAGCCGAACAGACGGATAGTGTGACGTCACTGTGAGTTCCTCGGTCCTTATCAGTTGAGTCGGCCATGGTATAGTTCTCCTGTCACTTCTTAGCATCTCAAATATTTTGATTGTGGATGAGTCCACTTTGAAAACCGGTATAGGACCCGAAGAAGACAGGGTTGCCAATCCCATGATGTTTGGCGAAAAGATGGGATTGTCAGCTAAGTTTGGTCGGAAATAATGTATCACACTAAAACTACACACAAGTTATTGGCGATAGAGGATTATAGTTGATTGCTGATAGCTGTTAGCGATTGCACGAGCATTTTTTTTGCTACATTGACTTGATCGTCAATCAATTTGCAACTTTTGTATTGTTTAACATATTCATTACACCCTGGGAATGCTATAAGTTCAAATACAGCTATGCAATAATAGTAACCCAATGCAAGTTCGAATTGCCTCTCTATTGAGAAACTGTCTCCAAAGCATGCGCTTACAAAAGCAATGAATCGCCATACATAGTAACTGGCTTAACCCAAAATCTTCCTTACCCATTTTCGTTTTACGAGTAATAGTTTGGACTCGTGTGAAACACAGTTCGTACGTGCTAAGAAGTGATAGGAGTACTATAAAACCGATTTGAAGAATCCAGAGGAAAAACCCTTTCATTGACTGGATATCTCTCCGTATCAGGCCTCTTTGGCCACCATAGCGACTCAGCGCCTAAACTGGTGTAAGGAAAACGGTTTCTCACTTGTGGTTCTTCTCTCGCCGCAACCCGGTAATTTGCTTCTCTCGGCCAAGCGTACAACTAAAGGAGAAACCAGTTTCCTGTCGCCAACGTCGGCCAAGCAGACCTAAATAGTGAATGATTCCTACTCAAGAGGTTTTTCCCCATGGCTCTTCATTTGAAGAGTATAAGGGAAAAACAACTTTATTGCATATTAATATGTTTGCATCAGGCCTCCTTGCCAACAATAGCGAGTCATCGTCTAAAGTGGTGCAAGGAAACCGGTTACTCACTTTGTTTTTCTCTCTCCGCAACCCTGATTCACGCCAGAGATCAGTGGACACGAGTCACACTTTTGTACCGAGAATGAAGATCCGAGATAATAACTAGTTTCCTGTCGCCTATGTCCGCCAAGCAGACCTGAATACGGGAGGATTCCTAGTCAATGCGAACTGATTTTTCTCCTGGACTCATTTATGATCGATTGGATTGACAGTCCCATAGAGCTAATGCATTAGTTTTGGAATCACAACTTCCGCAGAAGTATTGCTTTGCCATGCTATCCATTTTCCCCCAGGTATGGGAATCAACATAACATCGAAATGAAAGAAATTTGAAACGGTAATGTTATCTAGATATTTAATTATATATTTTGTTTTAAAATGCCAAAAATATACAGAAGATGGCGACACTATTTTAAAACTTTATCAACTAGTACTAATTAAATTACCCGATGTTATTTTCTTTTCAATTTTGTTTTAAATTGATGTTATGATGATTCCCATACCTGGTGAAAATGGGATAACATGGCAAAGCAATCCTTTTGCAAAAGTTGTGATTTCAAAACTAATGCATTAGCTTTATGGGACTGACAGTCCCTTTTTAAAAACAATGGAGCCTTAGACAAAAACAATGGCATTTTTAGCCCTCTTCGTCTGAGTCGTCCGCCGCGTATGCGTGGTTGATGCCGCGTATGTGTACGTACTGCACCGTCTTCTTTTCTGCCGCGGTGGACGCGTCCTCCCACCACCAATGAGAGAAGAGACCTTCGACGTCCTCTAGGGACACGCCCCTTGTCTCCGGCAGCATCACGAACAGGAAGATGAACCCCAGCACGGCCAGGCTCACGTAGAAGAAGAACGCGCCTGGAAAGAAAAATTGGTAATTTAATCGTTTCGAGCTGTCTTTTTCTAGCCTCCTTTAGAAGCTTTAAAGCAGCCAATTACGCCTCGTAAAGAAGGATCAAAGTAATCATCGAAGTATACATAATCGTATGGAAAGAAGGAAGTGAACATCAAATTATATATCATCAGTGGCCAAGGTCGATATTCGACGAGTCTCTCACCGAGAAAGTTCTTGGTCCGGTCCCTGTCCGAGCCATACTATAGACATATTTGTGCTGGGGGTGTGATTTACGCCCGAGTAGGCACCCAACGCAACCGTTAAAGGCAACATCATACAAAGCGTTGGGACTTTGGAGCTTATTTAACATGCTCTCCCTCCACACAGGGTATTATTCGTCAGACATTTTTGGCTGCACAGGCCGTTTATAGGTCAGCAGTTATTTTTGGTGATGCCCGAACCTGGGCATTCCACATGCAAGGTGAACGCCTTAAATAACCGGGTTCCCCAGCCCTAAAGAAGTAAGTGAACTGAACATCCAAGTATATATCGTCAGTCCAACGAAAAAACTACGAATGTGAGAAAATCTATGTTAATGTTGAATAATCGTCACACTTGAGCCACAGAACGTCTATTGGCGATGAGCGTGTTAATTTAGAACCACAGTCAAGTGACGAGCCATCACCTGGACAACTTTTAGGAGCGACAACTTACATTCTTATAGATTGAAGTAATCGTCAACGTATGCAGTACCAAGCACAGTCCTGCCAACTCTCTGGAATTAACCCGTTAATGCTGCATTTTTAAGTGTTTTTCAGATTTCTGGGGAAAATGCAACAATTGCCGGATTATTAAGTAGTTGGAAATTCGAAATTATCTAATATCTTTTCAAAATAAGATACGTTGGTTGCTATAACGATAGTTAAAAATAAAACAGTTTTTAGGGCGAAGTATTTAAATATCTATTGGATGCATAGGGATTGAATTTGTATTTGGCTGTTGCAATCTTCCGCATAGCGAAAAAAACGTCACCCGACATTTTCTCAATATTATTTTAAGGATCGGCATTCAAAATAGTTTGTCTATTTCCTTTTCATAATTAAATATTTCGCTTTCTAGAATGATAAGTAAAACATTAAAGCAGTTTTTAGGAAGAAATATTAAAATATCTATTAGATGCAGAGAGATTGAAATTTGTATTCCAATTGCATTCTACCCCTTCTACCACAAAAAATACACTATGCGTTTTAGTTTAGTTTGAATTATCGTCGCACTAGAGCTACACGAGGGCTATTGAAACGGGCATCGTAATTTAGAACCAGAGTCAGGTGACGCCTGCGTGTTTCAAAGATATAATTTGGATTCCTTTTACTATATATATTTCTGATATCATCAGTCTGATATTATCAGTCAAATAACGACACCACAAATGTGAACAAATACCCAATACTAGACATCAAGACCGAATAATTACTTTTTTGCAGATGGTTCAGTATTGGGCTAGCACGCAAGAGGTTCGGGTAGCCCCGTACTTCTTCAGTCTACTGGTTTTGTTAAAAAAACATTACATAAGACATTCTTAAGGGTCTTGTATACTAACAGATCTCTATACAATTCCAATGAGGAAACTTTGGTCCTTGTTTTTAAATAAAGTATATGACATGTACTCACGAAAACTTACAGAAGAAAGTTATTTTGCCATTAAAATAATTAATAGGTAAGTATAGTTTTAAAGATATTAATTAGTTATAATTAAAACCCAAATTTAGTTAATATTCACAAACTACAGATGCTCTAACGACAAGTAAATATCGAAACAAAAAATTTTGTTCTAATTATAACTAATTAATATCTTTAAAATTATACTTACCTATTAATTATTTTAATGGCAAAATAACTTCTGTATTTTTTTGGTAAGTTTTCGTGAGTACATGTCGTATACTTTATTTAAAAACAGGGGCCAAACTTTCCCCATTGGAATGCCATAAAGACCTGTTAGTATACAAGGCCCTTAAATGATCTGAAATCGTAAATGATGGATCGCGAGCGTGTTACTCACCGTACTTGGTCATGGCCTGCATGAGCATGAGGAAAGTGAGGGACACGCCGAAGTTGCACAGCCAGTTGACCGAGGTGGCGATGGAGTAGCAGGTGCCGCGCGCCCACAGCGGGTAGATCTCGGAGTTGATGGTCCACGGCATGCAGCCCATACCTGCAACACACACATTCAGTACTCATACTTAAATACGAATGAGCCAGATCAACTGCGAGTCTCCAAACAAAAGTCTCTCAGTGTTAATTCAATGGGAAAAAAATATTCTGACCTGTTTGTTCTAATGAAAGGAATAAAAACTGAATTGCATTGCGTGTCACTTAGTTATGGTCTATGAAATAAAGTTTTTTTTAATCTTCTTGTGTATGTTAAAACATACATACAAAAGAGTGAGCGAGCTCCAACGAGTAGTCCAGCCAAATATTTGCTTCATTTCCAGTTTAGCTAAGGGGCCATTGCGTGATAACAATTAATGTTTGGCACAAACCGTGAAGAAGCTTGGAGAACCGATTGTCAGCAAATAATTCGCCAAGAGTCTGTAGGCTACTATTGAAGCGATCAATGGCTTCACCTGCAAACATGTTTTTGAATTGGTTTTTGACTTGGCAGTATTTCCTGTCTTATTCCTACTTCTAAGCCGGACCACTTTTATTTGAGCCACCCTGTATTTCATCCTAGATAGTCGAAAGTAACAAACTGCAGAAGAGCAACATCTACCCACCTGGCGTGAAGAAGAGATAGGCCAGCAGCCTGACAAACGTCACCAAGAGTAGACCGACAGGCACCACCCATAGGCCCACGTGACGTGGGGCAGCAGTTTGGTTGTGTTGCACAGGCCCAGGACTGAAGTGATCCGCAAAAACCACTCATTTAGAACATTCATCCCCCAAAACGTGTAGAAAACATAAAATATCCGTTTTGGATTTTTGACCCATAACAATACTTCCAGTACCTTATCAGACGGAACGATTTTTCCACCCTCCAATCTCAAAATGACGCCAAGGGCTGAACGGCAGTTAATGATATATACTCTGCACATTTCGTAATGTTAAAAGCGAAATCGATTTTATTTTCTATCAGGCAAACTAAACTTCTTAGAACAATAAAAAAAATAACGTAGAGGTTTCGTGGAATACTTTACACACAAAAAAAATTCGGTTTTTCTAGAATAAAAAACAACGGAGGAAAAATTAAAATTTACAAAAATGATCGAACTATCGAGCAGTTTTACACACATTTTGACCTAATTTTTGCTCAGACCTACAGCCATTACTAGGACATGAATCTGGAAGCGGTTTTTACTAAACGATTAAGAATGCCCTAGTTCATATTCTGAAGTAGGTTTGAAGTTTCAAAAATAATTATTGCTATTTTTAATTAATTAAAATTTGTATTACCTTTGGCGGTATGGTTGCGCGATAAACAAGCCATCCTAGCAGTCACGTTCCTCTGAAAACGCGCCAAGCTTTGCTATATTTCATACCAGCAATTGAAAGTAAAGAACAACGTCTACCCACCTGGCGCGAAGAAGAAGAGATAGGTCAGCAGCCCTACGAATGTCATCCACGAGTAGACGGATGGGCACGCCTACGTGCTCGGTCGTGTTGCACAGTCCTTGGATAGAGGCAGACCCATGTCCAAAAACCACAATTTTAGAATAGTCAACCTCCAAACCACGTATAAAATACAAAGTCTCCGTTTCGGATTTTTGACCCCAGAACAATACTCCCAATTAATACCTTATATTTCATATTAGACAATTGAAAGTAACAAAACGCGGAAGAACAACATCTACCCACCTGGCGCGAAAAAGAAGAGATAGGCCAGCAGCCCGACAAACGTCATCCACGAGTAGACGGACGGGCACCACTGGTAGGCCCACGTGACGTGGGGCAGCAAGTCGGTCGTGTTGCACAGGCCCTGGACCGATGCGTCCCTGTTGGGCAGGGACATGAGGCAGGCCCCATCGTAGGTTCCGTTGCCGAAGTCCGTGAAACAGTAGCCGCACGCTGAGCTGTCGATGCAGCCACTGCATGTGCTGGAACGAAAAGAACGTTATTGCTGGAGATTGAAAAAAAATCGTCTAATGATAATAGCCTGAGTACATCAGACTGCTTTTTGAGAGACTTTCATTAAAAAAATGCTAAATTTTTGATGAACAACTGAATCGACTAGAACGTTGCCTTAAGCTGCCCATAAGGAAGGGGTGGGGGACCAGGGACAGGACAAGGGGACTTTTGCCAAACATTGCTATTCTTCTGCAAGACATTACCGAAAGCATTCTCACACCCCAGTGATGGGCTTTGTGTGTCCACATGACATGTTAAACCGATCACTGACAAAGTGAAAATGCTTTCAGTAATGTCTCGCAGCAAGAGTGGCAATGTTTAACAAAGGTTCACAGGTTTGGTCCATCCATGTATGCCTAACTTTATAAGCAAAGTAACGACAACAGTCTTACCTGAATGTATTGCAAACAGATCCAATTGTTGAAGGGTCATGATATGTCAATGCAGGAGAGTAAACCTCAGAGAGCCGAAAGCTGATTGCCAACACCGTCAAACTCAGAATCACACCTGCAAGAAAAACGAATAATAAAAGAACTACACTTCCACATTTTCGATGAAGACCCCCCATTCCACGGAAAATATACCTAGCGAAAATGAACTACTACCATATGACAATGCCCGCCCACATATAGCGTTGCCTTGAGGCAATTCTTAGCCCAGCTTGGTGTCCTTGAGATGCAACATCCACCATCACCAGACCTAAAACACGCTGACTTTTTTCTGTTTCCTAAGTTTAAAAATACGCTGAAGGCAACAATGTTTCAGGATGTCGAGGCCATCAAGAAAACGGTAACGTCACTATTAAAGAGTATTCCAAAAGAGGACTTCGAAACTTCTATCCGAAATTTGTACAGCCGAGCACAGACATGCATTACGGCTGATGGGGATTACTTCGAATCGTATTAAATGGCTATGTGTTTTACTTTTTTTCCCTTCTGAGTTATTCCATGAGTCCTGGAAATTAATAGCCAGACCTTGTATATAACGACACTGTGTTATAACTGATATCTAAACTCATGTTCCATCTCAGAAGCATCAAAAGAAGTAGTTCCGAAGCTCCACAAGAGGGGCTCTTCGCGAATTCTGGCTCGCTAAGACCAGGGAAAAACAGCCAACATAGAAATACCGCAGTGAAAAAGAAAACGAATGCCGATGTCTGCAATTACTGCAAACAATGCGGACACTGGGTTCGACATTGCAAAAAGTGGATCGCTGATGGAAAGCCAAAGCCTAAGCAAAAAGAAGCTACTGGGTACTCGACAGAAAACTCCATGCTGGTCGTTCATGAAGAAGCTTGGTAGGGGAAGCAATTTCCAGTGATTGGTATATTGACAATGGTGCATCTAGGCATCTAACTAATAAAAACCATATATAAATTTCATTAGAGCGTGACTCACCGAGCAGCGACCCTAGGGTGAGCTTCCTCCTGCCCACCCTTTCGACGAAGATCAGCCCCACCAGGGAGCAGAGGCAGTTCATACCCGAGGTGGCGGCCGACAACCAAATCACCTCGCTCTTGTCTCGCACACCGGACATCTCGATGATGGTGGCGCTGTAGTACCTGCGGCAAGATGTTAAACACACTGTTGTGAATCTTAGTTAATTTAATTTCTTTCCTTGTTTAGGCACCTTATTTTGGAAAGTGAAACTTTTGCCCACAGGCTAATTCTATGTAAAATTACCCTTTATTACCCTTTTTACAACTTTTAACATTCAATGAAAAATAAATTTAGCGGAATAGCTGATCTACTTTTATTGCAACTACATAATGTAACGTGCTTTATTTAATTTGATTTATTTTTCACAATTGAAAAGTTCGAAAACTTCTCTTAAATAGTGACTTGCACTACAGTTACATGGAATTAGCTACACAGTACTTCTGTCTGTACACAGTCTTTGCATACGAATCCTGTAAAATCACGAGCTACAACCAAAGATTTGCCACTCAAATTTCACACCCAATAGTATAAAAATTCTAATATGTTCTTCTAACAAATCTCAGCATAGTAAAAGCGTGACAAATTCATTCCCAGTGAGATTCGAACCGAACAAGACATCACTTTGGCTATTACTGTCAAGCCAAAGGGACCTGGGATGTCTTGAGTCTCAATATTCTTATTCTATAGTTTGTGCTAATGGTTAAGTTCAAAATCTTAAAAACCGTCTGATCTCATTATCACCATTATTTCTCTACTACAGGTCCCCAAAATTCTAAGGGCCCCTAAATTTTAGTGTCTTTTATAAAGGATATTGTAATCCTCGAAAATGTAACTAAATTTTTTAAAAAATTGAGGCTTCCCTTTTTTTAGCTTGACTGACTTAGACATTGGCATTATGATGGTAGTGTAGGAAGCTAATAAAAAAAGAGGAAAGAATATGATACATCGACCAACTAGCACCGTCATTATTATGGGCGATCATACACAAGATTTTCCTTTTTACGGGCCCCTCAAATTTGTTGTGCCTACAGTCTGCATTTTCGTAGATCCGGCACTGACACTCATATGCATAGGATTCCGTTCAGGAATACAGAGAATATGGTACTCACATGACCGTGTTGATGCCGGCCAGCTGCTGGATCATCTGCAGTCCGCACCCCACCAAGAGAGCAGTCCTCAGTGCCGAGTTGGCCAGCACTTTCCTGAGCACGGACTTTCCGTCCCCTTCCTGCTCCCGCGCCACTTCTTCACAGTTGGCGCGGATGGCGTCGAACTCGGCCTCGATGTTGGCATTCGACCCTCGCACCCGCCTGAGTACGGCTTTGGCCTGGTCGTACCGCCCCTTGCCGACCAGCCAGCGAGGGGATTCCGGCATGAACAGGAACCCGATGAACTGGAGGATGGCGGGAACGGCGGCGATGCCAAGCATGTACCTGGAGACAAGGGAAGGTTGGGTTGGATTAGCCCATTTACGACGTCTTTGTGAATACCATTAACACCTTCATTTCAGAATAAAAACGTCGACTTTAGGTTTTTTTTCAATTCGTTTTTCAGGTAACTTAGTCCTGTATTGAATTGGATTAGCCCATCAACGATGTCTTTGTGAATACCGTTAAAACCTTCATTTCCGAATAAAAACGTTACAATTAGTTTTTTTTATTCGTTTTTCAGGTAACTTAGTTTGTCCTACATCAATTATTCTAGACGATGGTGTTCATGTCTTATTTTTTGTTTATTTTCCCGGATGGCGTCGAACTCGGCCTCGATGTTGGCACTCGACCCTCGCACTCGCATGAGTACGGCTTTGGACTGGTCGCACCGCCCCTTGCCGACCAGCCGGAAGCTAGAAACAACCCGTAATAATCTTTCAACCTAACTTAAAGTATGTGTACCATGTTTTGGACAACGGCAGTTTTAACATGCACCAGTCTCATATACACGGCAATATTTACTGTCAATTTATTATTTTTGTGTCTGCCCAGCACGATGCGTTTATAGGATAACTTAGGTGCGGACGGCATCGCGGAAGACAAATCTTACTTTAATAATTTCGCTATGACACGGGAACCTTTGATTTCGTTGTTCTCCTAAGTTGTAGTCCAATATCAGAGGCACTTTGTTCGTTTGCCTCATACTAAAAGGCGTTATCTCGATCATACTAAAAAGCATAATGAACATGTCCTTTTTATTTAAGAGGTACACATTTAAGAGTGAAGTGAATATTGAGCTAGAAGGAAAACTGGAGTGAAGTGTCGGCGAGCCAAAACCAATGAGCGACCCACTCACGCCCTTTTGAGCTAACCGAGCAGAAAAGCACTATTTTCCCTACACCTATATGCAATTCTTATACGAGTCCCGCTATCATATTGACTTGGGCTCCTAAATGTATTCTACCATTTTCAGTTCGTAAGAATTAACTTCCTTTTACTTTAAATTCCAACGTTTTAAGAAATAACCATGTGGATCACTAACCAAGAGTCAGCGAAGGCGAAGTTTCTAGGCTTTCTGCCCGGTTCGCTTCTTCACGCTGCGTATTCCTCCACGTTTCGTTATTGGACCTCTCGTTTGCCGCCCTGTTCAGTTTAGTTTAGTTTCAGTTATCGTCGCACTCGAGCTACACGAGGGCTATTGGCGACGGACGTCGTAATTTAGAATCACAATCAAGTGACGAGCCGACACACGAGTAGGCACCCAACGCAACCGTAAAGCCGCCCTGTTCAGTGAATCACACACCTCACTCCACTTTCCTTCTAGCTCAATGGTAGTGAATGAATAGGACTCACCTCCATCCATGCTGGGTGTCGTGGCTGAACGCCCCGGCGACCAGCGAGGCCAGCAGCTGTCCCATCGTGATGGCACAGTTGTTGATCGTCACCAGGATGCCGCGACTGCTCTGCGGGGACACCTCCGCGATGTACATCGGCACGCACATCGACGCCAGACCTGCAACACACAAGGATTGGTATATTGATTGGTTGGTTTGTAGACATATATATTCAGGTTTGTGTGCTTGGTCAGCGACCCGCTGATAAACCTTCGTCAAGTAAGACAGACACAACAGACAACACACACAAGTGGATCCATCTAATTTTTAGAGACAGAGGCCAACTAGAGGATTCCCAGAATTGGCTTGTCACCCCCAGAGGTATTGATTTGGTATGGGAACTTAGAGGACTTTCGGACCCAACAGATTTAACGAGCACGTACTCCGCATATACTCGGTAGGTCTTCAGTGGTACCGGGACTCGATCGCAGGACCTTCCGATCCCGAGACCGAGACGCTGACCACTAGGCTCACTACGGCCCTTGGTATATTGACTCAAGTCCTCAAAACACAGTTTATTGACTCATGCCCTCAAAATACGGAAAAAATAGTTTACGCACTACACATCCTTAAAATATCCCCAAAAAAGTTTATTGATCCCTGTCCTCAAAATACCTCGAAAATTAGTTTGACTCATGTCCTCAAAATACCTAAAAAAAAAACAATTTTATTGACTCAATGTCCTCAGAATACGTCAAGAACCGGTTTATTGACTCATGTCCTCAAAATCCCTTTTAAAAAAAACTGTGGTTCTAAAATATGACGCCCGTCGCCAATAGCCCTCGTGTTGCTCTAGTGCGGCGATAATTAAAACTAAACTTTAAAAAACCAGTTTATTGACCCATGTCCCCAAAATACCTTTTAAAAAAACAGTTTATTGAATTAAGTTCTCAAAATATCTGCAGTCCTCAAAATACCTAAAAAAAAGTTTATTGACTCATGTGCTCAAAATACTTACTTTAAAGTAAATTTTTCAAAAGAGAGTAAATTAACATATGGTTAAACAATGCGAAATGGCTAAATTTTGAAAACCGGAGTTGAACTAATAGATTATAATTATAGAGGATAATTAATGATATTTTCATTCATTTTAATGATAATTAATAAGCTTAATATACTAAAATGATTGAATAGGTTTTAACTTCCTCGACTACTCATAGATGGCGCTACCAGGCAAAGTGGTGCCTGACAATTTGTAAATTCATGCTATTTTTTCAATTCCGAAGTCATTCTAACGTTTTCAAATCTACTATTCATAAAATTAACAGACAATGAGACTAAGTTGTCGAAACCTCTTCGTGTCCGCTTTTTTTAAAATTTGTTACAAATCTGCTTAGAGCGAAATTACCTACTTCGAAATTTGTCAAAATTTTTGTTATTTGACACACTTAAATTGTTCAGTGCTCAATAAATTATTTAAAAAATACAAAATATAATATACAAAGAAAGTGAATTCACTGACTTTTAGTTAAACATTAAATACTTGAACTTTTAAAATCGTTGACTCCTTAAAAAATACTTTTACATTTTGTACTCAATACACGAACTCTAAAAATTTCTGTACATATTACTAAAAAAAAAAGGATTTATTTCTAATTTTTAAATAAATCGAATTCAATTTAAATACGTTATTAAAAATACGTTAAATTGAAGCAATTAAGTTATCTCTTGTTGAATACATTCGCGTTAATGTCGTTAAACATTGCTCTTTAAAATTAATGGGAAAATTTCTTATGACCTCACGATCTCTAAACTGCGATTTCATTGGTTGTTTCGTTTTCTTTGAAAAAGTGTCAGAACAGCTCATTGGTTTAAAAAGGGTCACGCGCTCCGATCTGCGATTTCATTGGTTGTTTTGTTTTCTTTGACAAAGTGCTGAAACAAGCCCATTCTAAAATCCTTTTAAACATTTTTTTTATGTTTGATGGGGAATTCTTCGTAACTTTTACAATAGAGTCGAAAAATACTCTTTTGACAAAAAGGTTCTTAATATAGGAATTCAAACCGTCAAAGTAATGATAAATCTTTATTATTCAAACAATAAAAGAAAAACGTTGCTGTATAAGTGTGCGCCAAGAGGGAAAACAAATCCCGTTCAGGCGAACAAAAGAAAGCTCACATAAATTTGAAACTGAAGGAAAACAATAGTGCAAAATGAAAAGTTACCATGCTTCAATTTAAGGTGAAAAATAAAGATTCAAGTCGTCAATATTCAAGAAAAATTCATACTTTTTTAAATGTAGTAAAATTTTTGATATTACTTAAGTTGTTAGGTAAGCAATTGTAAAGTTTGGGAGCAAGATAAAAAAAAAATGTCTACGAAAGATTTCTTTAGATTTTGAGATTGAAATTGAAATATTTCATTACACTTGTATTGTGATTTTTTTTTCCTATAAAATTACAGAGGTGCTCATTTCGATGCAGATAATAACAAATTCGGAAGTAAGCGTTATGTCGAATTGGCAAAAATGGGGATGCTTTAACTGATGCAACGTTCGCTCGTTTTCATTTTTCCGTGTCCGGCGATTTCATCGGTTGTTTCGGTTTCACTCTCAAAATGCCTGTGATAGATAAAAATATACTTTTCTTCCTATGCAAGTTTTCTTTAACAAATGATTTGAACAACCAACAGAACAGCAAGAAGTTGGCATTTACAAAATTTAATAAGTAAAATATTCTTAGAAAACTCATTTTCGAATACCAAAGCAAAAGTAATTAAAGACAAAAAATGAAAACAAGACTACTGGAGCTGTTGCCATTCACGACGTGAAACAACTCCATTGCAGTGTATCTAAAATTTGGAGAGTTAAGTGAATAATAAATTTTGTTACTTAAATATTTACTGAAATTCTTATCGAAAAACAAGTAGGGTTACTACAACAGTAACTGTCAACTAGAGCCGTTTCGACAGAAGCTTTACACACCTTAGAAACAAAATCTCTTGAGCACAACATCTAGTTGTAATTTAATTTTTTTAAAGAGCTTCTAATTAAATATTTTCATTAATTTTCTTTCGCAATTTAAATTAATATTCTTTAACTTTGGGAGCGCCAATACCTACTGTTTCATTTTCTTTAATACTTACGAATCGAGAAATAAAAGCTAAAATTGTATTATTATATGTTATATAATGTTCTTTCCAGTCACATATTCCAATGAATAAATGAAATCATTACCGAAAGACCGTCGTTGAAATATAAATGCTCTTGATGTGCAATGTTAAACCAATTAGAGTATGCAAGTTCTCATTCAAAATTCTAAAGGAAAACGATTCAAATGGAAACGACGAAAAAATAAAAAATTCTCTCGAATACGCCAGAAGGGTTTTTTCTGTGAACATAAGGGTAGGATTACATTCGAAAATTAGATTTAGAATATCGTTTTGCGTTAACTTGTAACAGTTGTAACAAATAGTGGGCACGTTTTGCGTCTTAAATGCACTGTTAAAAAATCTTTTTTGTCCCGGATTCGAAAATCGGACCTTTAGGTCCTCAGTCCAATACTCTCCAAACGGGCCTGTTTCAGGACGAAGAGTTTGCACAAACAGTTAAAATGCTTGTTAGGTTTCGGTCTTGTATTCTTTACACGGTTAAAAACAAAAAAAAAACTTTAAAATGCATAATTATGCAAAAAAATGGTAACAATATGTTTTTTTTTCTATAAATCTATAAAGCTTTTTCGGTAAAATTAACATATTCTTTTTACAGCAAGGGCAATAGATATTCAAATGAAAATAAATTATTTCTGGATTTTCAATGTCCTCGATTGTGACCACATTGATTCACCAATCAAGGAGGAGAACAATTCACAAATAAATTTATTTTCATTCCGCGTTTCTATTGCCACTAGAGACGTGAAACGTTCACATTGAATGAATTTGGTTTGGTTCAGATAGGAGCAACACATGTGGGAGCGGTGGTGTGGTTATTAGCTTTTCTGATTAACCCCTCCTAGATACCCAACCTACCCATGAAACTTCGCGAGTTGAATTAGCGTCGCACTAAAGCTACACAAGGGTTATTGGGCGTCGTAATTTAGAACAACAGTCAAGTGACGAGCCGACACCGGAGTAGGCACCCAACACAACCCTTAAGGGCGACATCGTACGCGGCGTCGGGACTTTGGAGTATATTTAAAGTTCACTACCTCTACACGAGGTATTATTCGTCGGATTTTTTGTTTGCACAGGCCGTTTATTGGTTGGCAGTTAGTTTTGTCAATGATCGAGCCCGAACATGGGGCATTTCGCATACAAGGCAAGCACGTTACCGACTGGGCTCCAAAGCCAAGCCGACATCCGAGCAGACACCCAATACAACCATATCGTATAACATTACGGAACACTTGACCACGACGTCTTTAACGTACATAAACCTCCCTTATACAGAATATTTTTTACGATGTGAAAAATACTCCGGAATATTTTTTCCCCCAACGGAGCTGCTTTATTGGCAGCTAAGTCTTCGCAGACTCGGTATATTTGACAGAATTGAGAGCCATTTTTTGTGGCACTATCTAGGCGACTCTCGCTACGAATTTTGACCCTCACATTACAAGGAAACTAAGCTCTCTGTGGATGTTAACCATGCCGAGATTTAATTTTGCTGAGAAAACCCGAGCCAAATGGGTACTCAATATTTTTACAATGCAAAAAAAAATAGAAGGTATCCGACTACGTTGGAGGACTAGTTTTTTAAAATAAATTTTAATACATATATTTTATGTATTTTTATGTTCACCAACACAACTTATAATAATAATTAGTGACCATTTTTATTTTAAATAAATATATTTTTTGTAATTTAAAAATTTTTAGGTAAATTTTGATGTTTTTCGCCTTTACGATAGACTTTCTAACTAAAAAAATATTAAAGATTTCTTTAAAACCACTATAAATTAATAAATTTTCATTTGATATCTAGGGAATAGACTACAATCTAAGATATTTATCGCACCAAAAAAAAAGTTATGAGTTGTCAAAGCTAAGTTAAAGATTTTTATGTACTTTTTTTTCTACTATTTATGATAGTAAGTGTCATAATTTCTGTAATAATGCTTTAAATTACTAGTCTGTAGTCTATTCCCTAGATAATAGTATAAAAAATATGCACAAAAAATTTCAAAACATTCGGTTAAGTACTTTTTGAGAAATATGGGTTATCGAGAAGAAAATTTAAAAAAATTTCATTTTGCAGAAAATCAATTTAAAGTAAACAAATTATATAAAAGAGATTCATTTAGAGAAGATTATTTTATGCAGAGTCAATATAGAGACAGTTTTGGATTCTTAAAAATCTCCGCTATAATTTAAAATAATAAAAGAAAAATGTTAAATTTCATCAAAAATTGTCATTTCAACGTAGTCGGGTACCTTAACGCATTTGCACAAAAATGTCAGCTACATTTTTAACAAGCCAACGTAGTGAATGTTTTTGAAAAGACTCGAGTGTGTAGAATGATGAATATTGGATGACGTAGAGCATTTCCCAATCTGAATAAATTTGAAAAGAAAATACTACTACTTCGAGTGTTTATTTTTGGAATAAAAGCAATTCTTGAAATTATTTTTTTAGGTAGACCTTTACCTTCAAATGCCCGATTTCTTTTTCCATTTGTGAACTTTTCTATTTCATAATCGTAACTTTGAAGGGACACTAATATTTTATAAATTATGTTTTAAAAAAATTTTTGAAATGTATTTTTCATTTAATATGTAAAATTGGCGGAATTTTAGTACGCATTCTTGGATCCACACCCATTTTTTTAACCTGATTTGAGCCTGAGTTTTCTTCTTGTATTTAACAACAACAGAGCTTTAAAAATTTATATGTTGATACATTTTAAAATATACAGTGATTCAAATCAAGAACATTCCGCAATATATTTACCTTTTAAATTTTTTGTTATTCCAATACAAAAGTATCCCTCCGGGGGCTTCCATAAATAAGGTGACGCGTTGGGGGGGGGGAGGGGGAGGGAGGGTCGCGTTAAATCTCACGTAATTTTCCCCCGCGAAAAATCAACGTAATATTGCGAGAAAATATAGATAAATTCCAGTAAAATTTGTTTCCGGACTTAAATTTGTCAAATTCTTACATGATAATATTTATCGAGGCTTTTCGAACTATATTTAAAAGTGTTAGGGAAAAAGAACGATTCGTTTTTTATATAGATTCGATTGGCGTTCGTTACTTTTTTGTTGTTTAGTTTCAACTCAGACCAAAAGGACATGTTTTTTAATGGCAACTTCTTGCTGACCTGTTGGTTGTTTAAAGCATTTATTAGAGAAAGCTTGCATAGAAAGAAAAGACTTTTTTTCATCTATTTCCGCATTCTGGTCCTGGATATAAAAAAAAACTTGCATGTTGCAAAGAACTCAGAAGTAGACGAGAAGTACGTTTATTCTGAGAATGAAATCGCAATATAGAGAAAAATGAAAACAGGAGCGTTACATCAGCTGAAACATTCCCATTGAAACTTGTGTAGTTGTTACACCCCATACCCTAATTTTGTGTAGCCAATGGCCTAGGCTAGATCTAGTAAAGATCAAAAGAATATCTATCACTACATAATTTGGACGCGACATAGCTATATTCCTTTAGTGTCAACCAATGACTTCAAATGGAATAACGTAAGCCTTTTTGTATTAGTATTGATATTTCTAGTATTATAGTACTGATATTAAAAAGCCATTGTATACTGCTAATTGTCATTTTATTCAAAAGTCTTTAGGCAAAAGGCAGTGACAAGTCTCCAAAAGCTCAGGCATCGGCTCGTCACTTGAATGTGGTTCTAAATTACGACGCACGCCGCCAGTAATCCTTGTGTAGCTCTAATCTGAGCCTAACCAAAATCTAGAGCCTCATTGTTATTGCAAGAAATATTTACTTTAGAGCATAATTGCTCTAAAGTAAATATTTCTAGGGAATGATTTTTTAGGGGAAAAATATAAGATTTTCTTCGGACTCGTACAGAATTGGTGCAGAAAAAGGCAGAAATAGGTATTTGGGACCGAAAAAAATAATCTGTAGATTTTTTCTGCAGAAATTTGCAGGTATTTGAGACTGAAATAAATATTCTGTAAATTTTTTCTTCAGTCCCAAATATCTTCAAATTTCTGCAGATTTTTTTTGTAGATTTTTTTGAAGAAAATTTTTAGCTGGGCTTTTCCTCAATTCAGTGATTTATCTTTTTTTACCCAATAGATTCTATTCACTATGTAAGATGCATAGTCTATCTCAATTATCAGCACGCTGTTTTCTCTAGTTCAGGACTTCATAGTTATTTGCCCCACTTGACGCTGATGTAAAAGTAGGTCTTCTTTACAGCAAATGCACCCTTTTCCTAGCTTCTTTTCTTACTATCGAAGAACGAAATGTTCTTTTCCACTTGTTACTTTCGTTTGATCTGTAGCGCTTCTACAGGGTGGAGCAAATATAAGTGGCCCGGCTTAGAAGTAGAAATAAAAATAGGAAGTGCTGTCAAGACACAAATTAATGCAAAAACAGGTTTGCCATGTGAAGCCATTGATCGTTTCAATATTAAGCCCAAACATACACTTGGCGAATTATTTGCCGGTAGCTATGCCATCTTCACATGTGCACTGATCTGATCGACAAACACTTACAGAGCTCGCGCTAAGATCTGAACTCGCCAATAGTCCATGTGCAGCTTTAGTCTAGTAACAACCAGACCAACCTTTAAAAAACAGGTTTGCCAAGTGTAGCCATTGAACGCTAGAATAATTTATGAATTCGACTTTGGATGCTTTCAGGTGGCTTCAATAGTTTCTCTCGCCAAGCATCTCCCTGTATTCGTAGCTCCATGCCGGGGCCACTTTTATTTGCTCCACCCTGAACCTTTTTTTTTTGTTACACGACAGTCAATTTAGTTTAGTTTGAATTATCGTCACACTAGAGCTACACGAGGGCTATTGGCGACGGGCGTCATATTTTGGAAACACAGTCAAGTGACGAGCCGACACCTGAGTAGGCACCGAACGCAACCGTTATGGGCGACATCGTACGCAGCGTTAGGACTTTGAAGGATATTTAATGTGCACTTCCGCCACACGGGGTATTATTCGTCGGGCATTTTTGAATGCACGGGCCGTTTATAGGTCGGCAGTTATTTTGGCGACGCCCAGACCCGAACCTGGGACCTTCCGCATGCTAGGCGAATGCCTAACCGATTGGGCTCCCCAGCCCACCGACAGTCAATTGGACCAGGACCCAATGCTTAAAACCTATTCCTAATTCTTAAAATATACATGCTAGAAGCGATTCTTATTGTATAAGAGACCGATTCGTTCAAATTGCATTGGTTGCCTGACCAAGAGCTGACATCAGCTGATTGTGTTCCAAAGTTAAGATGTATAGTTCCAACAAGAATGAAAACAAACAGCTGGAACTGTTGCCAACCATGACGTTAAACACACCTATTCTGAAAAAAAACCCTTCTCGGCACAACGGCCCGTTAGCGGGCCAAGGCCTGCCGAGCCCATTTCAACTGACTTGACCAAGGGCCCTGGGGTACTAGGCATATGACCCGGTTAGTTGTCAACCTCACGCGGAACCTCCAGTGTTTAGTTCCCAAGCATACTTGGTCCACATTTTATCAACCCACTTAAGGGATGAGTCAACCTCGTCCAATCCGAGGCTCGATCCCCGGATCTATGGCATAGCACTACTACTACGCCACTGCCATTAACCATACCTATTCAAATTCACTAAATAATTGGTTATCAAAATCCAACTCGTCTCACTAAAGAACCTAAAGCGTCCGAAACCCTCTTGATCTACCCAAAGTTTCTCGATAGGACAAATCCAATAAACTCCGCCTCTCGCGCCGGCCAGTCATTACTCTTCTTCCTAAGAATGTCTCTTATTTACGATTACGATGGGCATTCTTCATCGTTATCGTGGAGCGAAAGAGAGCACCAAATTGTATTCTTCTTCGGGGAGAATTCTTGGGAATATATTTTTTGTTGGGAGAATATTTTGTAGAAAGGCTTGTAAAGGAAGAACCATGACCTAGAAGCACACTGATATGTCATTCTGATATCGCAAATCTGGTTGATATCGGGATGACTTTCTATGATATATCGTGTTTAAATGACATTGTATCATTTTTATCGTTGAACGTAAGAGAGCAGATGTTATCAAATTGTATTCTTTTTCGGGTAGAATTCTTTGGAATATTTTTATTGGGAGAATATTTTATAGATAGGCTTGTAAGTAAAGTACTATGACCTAGAAGCACACTGATTATCGGGATGACATCGTATGATATCGTGTATTAAAAAAGCTGGTTGCTCACGCGAATATTTTTTCATTACTTTTTTGGGAAACTCATTTCACACAAAAAGTGAGAAATATTCTACGTGTTGAATTTATAGATTTAAAATTAATCTTGAGATCTTCTATCAACAGCAAAAATTTCGAATTAATATGCAAATACGATTGGATTAATTTCGAATAAATATGCAAAAATATTTGTTCCGTGAAAATTTTATTTAAAAAAAAAAAATTATGTCCAGATGTCATAATCAACAGAAAAATAAAATTTCGAATTAATGTGCAAATATAGGTAATTTAATTCTTATGAAAATACCCAAGATTTCTTTTTTTTTTAATTTCTTTTCTGAGAAAATTTTATTCTTTTTAAAAAATTAATCCTTAGATCTTCTAATCAACGGAACAATAAAATTTCGAATTAATATGCAAATATAAATCGTTTATTCTTATTAAAATACCAGTATTTCTTTTTTTAATTAGTTCTGAGATAAGTAAAAATTTTGAAAAATTAATATATCCTATAGGCTGAAGTTATTTAACGTCGCGTCGCGTCAACTAATCCCCTTTAAATTAAATAAATTTCACTGAATAAACATCAAATACAAGACAGTTTCTTTTGAAAATATATGTACGAAAACTCTTTAATTTCTTTAATATTTTAATATAAAACGATTAGGTTGCGTGCTATAATTAAAGTTAGGCCTACGTACGAAACTCCTTTAACAGTTAAAGAACTTAGTTCGAGGACGTTGTAACTATTATTTTTTTCATTTTTTCTTTCCTGCAATTTCTCTGGTTGTTCCGATTTCACTCTTAAGATGAACGTTTTTTCGTCTACTGTTTTCTAGTTTAGAGTTCTTTACGTGCAACTTGTTTGTATCTTTGCTATTTATTAAACTTTGCTTTTAAAATTCGATTAAATTTCACGTACACAAAGCATGACCAAAAGGTCAATGTTGTTGGAAAACTGTTGGATTAACTGATATTTTGTCTTATGTGGAGAAATGCAAAATTGTGGCACAACAATTTAACGCGATTCACGAACAGAGAAAAGCTTTAGTTCTACCGAAAGAAAATTCTGAATAACATCATTCATGAAACAAAAAGAGACACTATAAAACTCCCTTTCGCAAACACCAAAACAAATGTAATTTCAGGAGGAACCAATAATGAAAACAATACCGCTGAAACTGTTGCCACCCAAGACGTGAAACATGCCCATTTCATTAGCCATATACAACTTTGTTTAAATGAACCAAGCTAGACAACAATTAACGAGTTCAAAAATAAAATATTTTATGTAATGACATTTTTAAGAAACAGAAAACATTAATCTTCTTTATATGTAAGCTCCTGCCCTTTAAATATGCAAAAATACATCATAAGTTATAGGAAACACATATTTATCTATTTTATGTTGGTTCAGCAGACATTACTAGAAAGGTTTTAACATATTTTTTTATTTTGAGTCTAAAAGCTTTTCAGAAAATAGCTATTTTTTTACATTTAATGTTCATTTTATTAAAAAATGGTGTAAACGTGTAAAACTAGTGAGGGTTTATTAAATGAGAAAAATAAAACTCGTTACGTGAAAATAACGAAGGAAACACCATTTCAATTCCATTCAAAGCCTTCATTTATTTTTTCATTCATAATATTTTATTCTGAAATCAACATGATCTGGGAAGTATTAACATAATATAAAAAAAATTCATACAATGTAAAAAAAACTGATAATTTTACTGAAAAAATATTTACAAAAAATACCATTATTTTTTTATAGTTTTTTTTCTATAAAAATATTTAAGTAAAAACAGTTTTTCTGATTTTAACCGCGTAAGGGATGTCTACACTGAAACCGGCGGGGGTTCTATTTCTCGCTTGGGGGGAAAGCAGCATTTTCTTTACAATTTGTCTGTTGAACAGCTTTTCAGTTAAAATTATAAATAGTTCGTAAAAAATCAACCGATTTTTTTTCTGTACATTATGCAGTATTTTTCTGGCACAGCAGCTAATAATTATTTTCTTTTAAAACAACAGACTTTCTTTTAAGGTGTATATTTAAAAGGAAACTAAATAGATATAACATACAATAGGTTTTGAATTTAAGAAAAAATACTAATTTTAACTTTGGTTAGGTGAGTTTGAATCGTTGTCGCACTAGAGCTATACGAGGGCTATTGGCGACGGACGTCATAATTTAGGACCACAGTCAAGTGACGAGCCGCCGATACCTGAGTAGGCACCCAACGCAACCGTTAAGGGCGACATCATACGCAGTGTTGGGACTTTGAAGCATATTTAACGTGCACTTTCTCTGCACGGGGTTCGTCGGACATCTTTGACTGCACGGGCCATTTATTGGTCCGCAGTTATTTTGGCCGTACCCGGACCCAAACCTGGAACCTTCCGCAAGCAGAGCGCGACGCAACTTCAAGTCGAAGATGTTGGTTGCAAAAAATGCGAATACTAGAACATTTCCTCGTATTAGCTTGTGAAATGAGGTTTCTGTTCGTTACAAAAATTTTTGTTGGTTATTCTGACAAGCAGTACAAAAAATTTATTTGTACTGTACAGTATTTCTCAGTGTGCAACGTTAATTCTGCAAATTAATCCCGTGTGTTTCATGCATTAATTCATCCACGTCAACCATAATCTTGTTTCGAATCAATAACAAGTGTTGAGGCTGCGTCAGAATATCCCATTAGGCGTATAATTTACATCCCATCAAATATTTATCGACATTTTGTGTTATTAACGTCAGATTGCATTTGTGACGGAAAATCTTTACATCGTCTTGGTAACTGCTAGAAAGATGCAATAAGGGAGGCGATTATTTTGTTATGTTTGTTTCAATATTGTGTTTATAACGTAGAAAGGAAGATGTTATAGACGCTGTGTCGATGGGTATCTCCGTCAACACAAATGCCTTAGACTACACTGTAAAAAAAATCGGTTTATTTACTGTACAGTTGATTACAGAAATTATCTTTAATTTGCAATAGTCTGTACAGTAAAACAGCATATTTTTACAGTAAAAACAATTTTACAATAAAAAAATATTTTTACAGTAAACAATTTTTTTTGCAGTAAAAGATATTTTTGCAGTAAAAACCATATTTTTACAGTAAAAACCATATTTGTACAGTAAAAACCATATTTTTACAGAAAAATACCGAGTTCGGCGGTTTATTAATCCTAAAGCAGTAATGTGGTAAGTGACTGGGGGGAGGCAAAATTTAGTTTTTTTCTTTACAATTTGTTTGTTAATTATCGGAATCGGAAAATCCGCGTCACTATACGCTTACCCGAGTGTGAGTTGTTTGTTTTATTATTAAGTTTGAGGCGTCAAAAACTGTTGTAAAGGTAGAACACAAAATTGGCAAGAAGAAGCGGTTTTGTTTTTTTAATAAAATAAACAATTTCCTTTGAAGCAAAACAGAAATCGAAAAGAATTATCTCGGCACAAAAAAGGACTTCAAAGAAAACAAAAACTTTTAGAAAGAGATAAAAGATAAAGAATTCAGACTAACAATACCGATGCCAACATCAGAAACTGAAATTATACTACCTTCAAACGATTACCAAGATCTCAGCTGTCAAACAATTTCTTGGATATTCCCTAGCAGCGAAGAAAATGATAATGGGCTCACACAGTTTGAAGTGTGAAGACAAGAAAGCGTGTTATTCTTTTTGATTCTTTCTTTGAGAATTTTTGACAATACGTTGTCTTTTTCTTTCAATGCCCGTGAATTTAAAATGCTCTTGCAAATAATAGTCGTAGAGAATACAAGACGAATGACAATTCTTATTTTCGTGAAAATGCCATTTAATTTGTCAGTAGTTGAAGTTAGCTATACGTCGGATTTTTACACGAAAATATACATTCCTTTTATTTTGAAATCAAATGTTATAAACTACATGTTTCTATGTATTCAAGAAAAAACTTACTCAATTCTAACCATCCCATCCAATCCAATTAACAATCAATTTAACAAATTCTTACCAAATTCTAATTAGCGAAACAATTCACGACAAATTTATTCACTCAGCTTGAAGCAAACGAACTAGAATAGTAATTGCCCATTGCCAGAACAAAAAAAAAACTTATTTAATTAAATACTTTTAAAGCATCGTTAACACCAGCAACGAGAAAAATCAGGAGAAGATTGTAACAAAAAAAATTATTCCAACAGGCCCTTTTTATCGCATTAAATTTTCGAAGGAAATGAAAAATGAGTTTTCAAGAACATAGAATGTTTTTTATCGTCTAGCCCCTCCTAGAATTTATAAGCATGAACAGGGTGGCACAAAGAAAATTAGCCCCGTCATGGAGATAAGAATAAGATAGAATTCTTGCCAAGTCAAAAACCAATGCAAAAACAGGATAGCCATGGGAAGCTATTGATTGCTTGAATATTAAGCCCAAATAAACGGTTGGCGAATTATTTGCCGGCAACTATGCTATGGTTTGACAAGCTAGTTGGAATGCAATCTAAGCTGAATGTTTGTACAGCTGTGAAAAAAAAGTTTTCACTGGTGATTGTTTCGGCCGTTATTTATCATAAAGAATAGGACTATTCTGTTTTTGTTAATACAAAACCTAAATGGATTGCAAGACATAAAATTTGCATGACAGATTTGAAAAAATTGCATTGTTCAACTGCGCATTGATCAACTCACACAGTTGCAACTCACACTTACGCACTAAAAGATCTGAAATCGCCAATAGTCCATGAGTACCTCTAATGTGATGCCAATCCAACCAATGCAAAAACAGGTTTGCTAAGCAAAGCCATTGCACGCTTGAATTATCTTTTAATTCGACTTGAAGATTTTCAACCGGCTTCAATAGTTTTCTCGCCAAACATTTCAATGCATTCCTATCCCTTCGACGGGGCCACTTTTATTTGCGCCACCCTGTACTCGAATAAATCCGTTTTTGAAAAGGTCACATAAGCGAACTTTCTCACGAAATTCTTATACAAAAAGGAATACGCCGGAGCTTCAAGTTTCGTTTGCAGAATATAAAAAAAGGACAAGGAATGTTATGGGGAATTCCAACATAAACTTGCATTTTTGTTTGGTTTAAGTTTTGGGAGAAGATTGAAGTTTGCACAGCTGAGGTTTTATTTAAGGGAAATTGGAAATGACAAGGGAATAGTTTAATATTATTTTAAGTAATGCAAGTAATGGTAAATTTAGTTTATAATTCTTCAGTCGTATATATGTACAGATGCGCAGAAATATCCAACGGGGTTGTTTCATGTCGTGAATGGCAACAGCTACAGCGGTCTTGTTTTCATGTTTTGTCTGGCATTAATTTTATTTTAGTATTCGAAAATGAGTTTTCTTAGTTTATTTTACTTGTTAAATTTTTGAAATGACAACTTCTTGTGGTGCTGTTGGTTGTTCAAATCATTTGTTAAAGAAAGCTTGAATAGAAAGGCGTGTTTCTTTTCATCCATGACGATCATTTTGAGAGTGAAACCGAAACAACCAATGAAATCGCAGGACGTGGAGAAAATGCAAACCACAGCTTTACATCATCTGAAACATTCCCATTCTTGTTGATAAGTAAGTAGTTATAATAGTGCTAAAAGTGGTAATTTTATCGGTAACTATATTTTGAGTTGTTTAAAGAAATATGCACCCATAATATAACGTTGTTAACATGTACACATATTTGACAATTTATTTTTGATTCTTTTACGGCGACTGATTGGTTAGTGGTGTCAATCAAGCAACCAATCAATAAGACAACGGGAATCCATTAAGAGGACTGGTGCCCCCTCCTATTTCCGAAGCTGCAATCCAAATATTAAAAAATATCAGGTACATAAGTCATTCTTTGGTATGAAAACTATCAAAGGACGATAATGTGTATGGAACCTCTCTTGTTACAGACCATTATTACTTATAAATTAAACGTGGACGTAGTTTTGTTCAAGTTTGATCAACGTCATATTAGATCAATCGAATTTTCTGAAATTCCATCTGCTAACCCTGGAAGACTCAATCAAAAAAACTACCGATTAACAAAGTATTATACAGCAGTAACTGCAACTGGTTCAAATTGCATTTAATATACCATTTATACTCTTTCAATTTGGCGAAAACGTTTCACGAGTTAGCTTTAAAAAGTGAAAAATCTTTTGCCAAAATCTCCTAAACCTACTTTAACACAAGTTCGAAACCCCAATCTTGATACGTTCACGCCACACAAAGATGGGTCTTAAAAAGATCGATGTTAATTCCGAAAGAACTCGTCTTTTCGCGTCAGAATCGAGTGGAAAATCGATGTAGTAGCACAACAACTCGATTTCCAATATGAGGTGCCTCCTCGCGAAGCCAAATTGATCGTCCCATTACTTCAAAGGGCAGACGATTAAGACCTAGAACTGAACTGAAAAGAAGAGGATTTGAGTTCGATTTAAATATAATAATACATATGTTTTGGGGGCTCGGTAGCCCAGTTGGTATAGCGTTGGAAACGCTATCAGCCCATATCGGATTACAAGCGTTTGACGCTGGTTCGATCCCGGTGGCAGTTACTGCTTTCCTATAGAAGGAAATGTGCATCCAAATTCCAACTAAAATATCCGAGTATACTGGTATAGATATGCTCATTAAAACTGTGTAGTCCAAAGTTCCGACTTCAGAAGTCCCCCTTTAACGAACGATGTCTCTCGAAGTCCAGTTGGGTGCCAGCTCAGGTGTCGACCTCGTCACTTGACAGCGGTTCCAAATTATGAGGCGTAATTGGCTGTGTTAAAGCCCCTAAAGAAAGCCGGAAACGACTAAATTACCAAATACCTGTTTTCAAGCGTGTACTAATCCAAGTTCAATTTAAAATAGAACTTTATTTTATTTTAATATATAAGGGTCAATTGAATGAGTATTTTTATAATTGGTAGCACAAGGTATCGTACGATGTACCAAAATAGTATGAAACTTTGACCACGACAGATTTCACATGCAACAGTAAAAAGGTGTTTTTTTTTCAACCATGCCTTTTTTGTTAAAATCTCAGTCCGAAAAGGGCCCCCAAAAGTATTTGGGCCGTGGGCCTCAACTTGTCATAATCAGGCCCTGGCTGCACCAATGTGATTACTAATACCCTCACCCTTAACTGAAACTGTAACTAAAATTTATAAAGACCGTGCGAAACTGCTGTGGTGGGAGCCGACCCGGCGGCGCAACGGTTAGGGAGCTAGCCTTTGGAGCCTCTGGGTTCGGGTTCGAATCCCGGTAAGGCATGGATGTTTGTGTTTGTCGAGTATATGCGGAGTACGTGCTCGTTAAATCTGTTGGGTCCGAAAGTCCTCCAAGTTCCCATACCAAATCAATACCTCTGGGGGTGACAAGCCAATTCTGGGGATCCTCTAGTTGGCCTCTGTCTCTAAAAATTAGATGGATCCACTTATGTGTGTGTGTTGTCTGTTGTGTCTGTCTTACTTGACGAAGGTTTATAAGCGGGTCTCTGACCAAGCACACAAACCCGAATATATATGTCAACCAACCAACTGCTGTGGTATATATCAACCGGATTGATCATGAAAAGTTGGGCGATTTGTCTACGTCTGAAGCTAGCAGCTGCATATCAGTAGCCCGCATCATTAAAGTGCACATGATTGAGATGTAGCTTGATTCTAACATGAGTAAGGCAGTTTTCCTAAGGTCGCCAAAAATGTGTTGCTTCATGTATTTTTCATTGCCAGGGCTTTTAAAGTGCTACGAAATAAATGTTTCGTTATAGCTTTTAGTGAGTTTAAATATAATACAAAACCAGTATATTAAAGAAATCTTTTTCAAATAGGTATACAGAGTACAACTTCAAATATCCGAAGCAATTGGGACATAACCACATTAGGATAATCTGAAATTCGGATAATTGGAGTGTTTCGAAAAAAAAATATTTTAATCAATTACTTACGGTATTGTCAGGTTGTGATATCATGTATTTCTAGTTTCGGACCAGATCGGTCTTCAGCCCTATGGTTTTGGTTTTATCATCTAACGGTAATACAGCACGTTCTTTAAGAAGCCAGGGTGAATGATAGATATTGGACATTAACTGCACCAGATATTCAAAAGATGATTTACATAAATAAAGCCGAGTACATAAAATAATTAACTGGAATTGGACTTTATCTGTACGGTAGTTGTAATTAAATAAAATAAAAGCAGTTACAGATAGTACAAAATATGCGCATAATTATACAACTATCTGTATGTTCGCAACATTTCTACCATAACCACGATCCTTTCGTTGAAATTATTCTAGAATAAGTTAACACGAATCACGTTGGCATGATTTCTAATTCATTCACCGAAAATCGGAGCCTTTCTCGCCAATTCTGCTATTCATGTTGGGACCCACCAAATATTTCTTTTTACTATAAGTATACATTTACATAATCTTTTTACAGAGTAGCAAACAATTCAAAATGACTCACTCAAAAATAAACACGATTCCATATTTAAGCCCACAAACCTAATTTTCCTTGCGTACACAAATGCCAACATCTATCTAACAAAAAATATTCTAAAATTTATTTTTAGCTAGGACTTCAGAAAAGATCTCAAGAAAATATCTGACAGAAAACATGTTACCCATTCGGAATAAGATATTCCATTTCAAAATATTTTTTAAAGTACACAAAAAGATCTGGCAGTCGTTGAAAGAAATATATTTTAAATCCGAACAATGCAAATAAAAGTTCGCGAGTGTCATACAAATAAGATTTAAGAAATAAAATTTTATAAAAAGAATACAAAATCTATTGCAACACAGTTTTGGTAAAAAAAAATACTTGGTTATATCTGCAACGAAAATCGGATTCAAATAAGCTTAACTTCGTTTCTGAAAATTTGCATTCGAAGGCCAGGAAAATTGTATAAAAAAACGGAGATTTACTTGAACATAAAAAAATGCTACATACTACTTTAAAAAAAATTTACTACAAGTACAGATTAAAAGGCAGAATTAACGTTTCAAAAGTGTCAATTTCCGTTACATTTTTTGAAAAAGGATTTCGATTTCAACTTTTTTTTAACAATTCACAAAAAATTTAACTTTTTTTTATAGGTATGTACCTACTCAGCATTTTAACTCATTACTTTGGACGTTCTTAAATCGAAACTTCAAAAACTTATGTCCCCGTAAGGGATTTAAAAATTTTGGAATTTGGGACATTCCAATATCATTTATAAATAATATTTGACACAAGAAACGCATATTTGGTTACAATCATTATATTTTTGTTAAAAAATATCATTAAAAAATGCAATAATATTTTAGCAAGACTTTATCTACACATTGAAGTGATAAGACTGATATATTTTTTTAATGTCATGTTGCACCAAAAGTTTTTGGGATTATGCTGACTAGAAAAAACATTGTGCAACATCAAGAAAGTACATGAATTTAGTACAGAGGAAACTCAATATTGCCATGCAACGTTCATTTTCGTGAAAGTCGCTAGTCAGTGCTGAAGAAAACAAATTAATTGTAAGCTATTTGTTAGAGTTTATGAATCCCTTCCAAAACATTGTTAGGAAATTAATGGGGGAAATTTTTATCGTGTCATCCTGCCATTCGCTTTTCGAAAATTTCACGAACGTGTTTGTCAAGCTCAAAATACAAAGTTGTAGAAACTTTGAAAGTATCACGAACAATATTGTAAATTGTAGTAAAAAGTTAAAATAGAGTAGAACTCCAATTATTTGAAGCAATTGGAACATAACCACATCCGGATAATCAGAAATTCGGATAATTCGAATGTTTCGGAAAATCGTACTCCGGCTCTGGTTTATTTCCCTAGAACGTTTCTTTAGAAACTATGATGAATGATAGATATTCCAAGTTTACTACCCTATACATATATTCAAAATATAATTTATATGAAAAGTGACAAATAACTACTAAAAATAAAAGCAGTTCCAGTAGGTATAAAAGTTTATATGCGACATATATACCTGACCTATCTGTTAGTGTTCGTTAGTCTTTGTTGGATGTCATGCCTAGTAATTTCTTTTAGTCGGTTCAAAAAATATTATTAGGCATGACATTTAACAAAGTTGAACAGTAACAGAGAGGCCGGGTGGAAAACTTCTGAAATTTGGATAACCAGCAACTATCTTCGGTTAGGTTAGTTTGAATTATCGTCGAGAGCTATACGAGGGCTATTGGTGACGGGCGTCGTAATTTAGAACCACAGTCAGGTGACGAGCCGACACCTAATAGTAGGCACCCAACTTTTTGAGGGCGGCTTTTGAAGGCGAATTTTGGAGTATATTTAACATATGTATCCTCTCTACCGCACAGAGTATTATTCGTCGGACATCGTACGCAGTATGACTTTGCACTTTTTAACGTGCACTCCCTCTACACGGGGAATTGTTCGTCGGTCATTTTAGGCTGCACGGGCCGTTTATAGGTCGGCAGTTATTTTGGCGATGCCCGGATCCGAACCTGGGACCTTCCGCATGAAAGGCGAAGGCCTACCCCCAACTATCTTCGGTTAATTCGAGTTCTATTATAATGACAAATTAACAAATCCTGACTGTTTCTAAGCGCTACCTTTCAAATATAAGTGCACACGTCAAGAAAACCTTGTACTTACACACATTCAATTATACGGAACTGTCCCCTTAGTTAAATTAACCATCAACCGTGTTGCTTCTTCCATTGCTAATTAATGAGGTGTATCCAATTAAATAAGCCTCTCCGACGACAGAAGCAGAACTAACGTCCCTAGGGTTGACAGAGTTAAACGAGAACTCAACTTACAGAGACACTTGTCTAAATCTATTTGAAAGCGGATTTTAGAAGTACAAAAATCTATTCATTTACCGAAAAAACTGTATATTTACAGAGAAATGTTTATATTTTGTAATAGTTTTTTTTCTGAAAAAATAATGTTTAAATAAAAAGTGTTTTTTTAGTTCGTTTTTTAACCGTGTAAGAGTACTAGACTAGACTACAACCGAACAAGCATATTAACTGTTTGTTGAATCTCTGTGTGCTGAACTTGATAAAAATCGAAGAACAAAAAGATTTTATCGTTAAAACTCTAGGGGGGTGTAACACTACACGACTTTCAATTACCATTCAATAAATCAATACATTTAAAAGTAATTATTTACTCATTTCAATAACAGTACAACCATAAGTTCTATGGCAGCTACCATTTGCGCATGCGCTATTTACGTGAAAGTCCGTAGGTCTTTTAGTTCGAGCTGTAGAGTGGTCTCATACAGACCGAATAAATGTACTTCCTTTTTAGAACTACTCTCCAAAACGTGTAGAAAACACAAAATCTCCGTTTCGAATTTTCGACCCCCAACGAAATACTTTCAATACCCTTATATTTCATATATTGTGTAATTGAAAGTAAAATAGAAAAAAACTAGAATGTGTAATTAGTTAGGAGATATTACGGGATACAGCTAGAGCCAAAGGTACCCTTATAAGAAAAAGGATGCGCCAGTTGACGGCATTTCTAAATTCTGAGAAAATAGTTTTCGATCTAATCACTTTTTTTTAGACACATCGTTATCATTTGCTACAGAATAACCACAGTGCCAATAAACTGAGGGATTTCATTATTACATATACATATTTATTTATAGTTTTGCTTAACATACATAAAAATCTAAAGTAATGATGAAATAATTGCCATGTTTATACTTGCCCAGTCGGTTAGGCACTTGCTTAGCATGCGAAAGGTCCCAGGTTCGGGTCCGGGCATCGCCAAATAACTACCGACCTATAAACGGTCCGTGCATTCAAAAATGCCCGACGAATAATACCCTGTGTAAGGGAGTGCACGTTAAATATCCTTCTAAGTCATAACGCCGCGTACGATGTCGCCCTTAACGGTTGCGTTGGGTGCCTATTCAGGTGTCGGCTCGTCACTTGACTGTGGTTCTAAAATACGACGCCCGTTGCCAATAGCCCTCGCGTAGCTCTAGTGCGACGATATTTCAAACCTGACCTAACCATGTTAATACTTTTAATTAGGTACTATAAATAATTATTCTGCCTCAATTTTTTTAAATTGATTATAAGTCTCTAGATGAAGGAGTAACTTAACAAACACTCTTAACTTTTCTGTCAGTTAATTATCGCACAAGAACAGTGTTATCCAAAGTCCCATCATTAGATGAATGATTGAGTTTTTTCTGCAGACTAGGTTTTACTTGTTTTCTAACGAATGGATCTTTAACAATATCATTTAATACGATGCACATAAAGTTAAAGCAACACAACACCAGTACTAATTTATCAATTGTGTTAGAACATTCTTGAAGACATTACATATCTATTTATCCTAATAGTCACATGATGTCTAAATCAACCTTTAAAAATTTATCTATATTTGTTTAATTACGAAAAGGTTAATTTAGGTTGAATTATCGTCGCACTAATGCACGAGGGCTATAGCGACGGGCAACGTAAATTAGAACCACAGTCAAATGCAACTTGTTAGGAGCGACATTGTACACAGCGTCGGCTCACTCTGTCTGTCTAAAACCACACTGAGGCTCGAACTAAAAGAGCTACGGACTACAAATTTGGTACACGTGTTTCCAATACCTGTAATAACAATGTTTTCGGGAAAATAACGCATGCGCAAAGGGTAGATGCCATAGATTTTATTTTTGGTTTTTGATAGAACCTTTTTTTGTAATTGAAAGTTGTGTGCCTTAAGTTTTAATCTTAAAGTGTATGAATAAGAAGACTGCAGATGAAATACCGCAATTTTTCCTAGAAAGAAGATTAAACACAAATTTAATTAGCATCCTGTGCAATGAAAATGTTTCAGATGATCTAACACTCTTGTTTTCATTTTTCTGCGTACTGCTATTTCATGCCTTGTTTTCGTTTTTAATTGATATTGGTTTTTATTCTTTAATTTTGATGTCTGTTTTTAAATGTTGTGTAAATACTATGAATAATTTGTTTTTTTAGAAAACCTGGTGTTTGGTTTAATTTTCTAATTGTTTTTAAATGTTGTGTGTTGCTTTTATGAACCCTTTTACCCTTTTTAATTAGATTACCTAGTGTTTGGCGCAGTATGGCCTAAGATGCCCTTGCGCCATTAAACCCGAACATCCATCCATCCACTGCTATTTCATTGGTTGCTTCGGTTTCACTCTCAAAATGCTGATATAGGTGAGAAGAAACTTGTTTCTATGCGAGCTTTCTTTAACAAATGATTTGAACAATCAACAGCACAGCAATAAGGGGGCATTAAAAAAATTTAATAAGTAAAATATTCTTAGAAAACTCATTTTAGAATACCAAAACAAAAGTAATTCCAAACACCAAATGAAAACAAACCATTGGAGCTGTTGCCATCCACGACGTAAAACAACCCTATTCAAAACATTTTATATAAAAAAAAAGGTGAAAAGCAACCAAGAGTTTTTATCCATAAGCATAAAATTAATTCCGCTCGAAATAATTATTCTTCGTAACAAAGGAAATAATTAATCAAAAAAAGAAAATAAAGTGATCCCTCACGAAAAGAAATGCGAATGGATAGGGAGTCCATGATTGGGTTCGAATGAAGTTAGCATCTCAATTACGTACGACGACGCCGATTGGTTGGCGCTTCGTACTATATTGTATTACCAAGGTCACGGTTCGTGAGAGGACTTAGTTGATTATTCGGGAGGGGGGGAGGTTCGTTAGCCCATGTACTTTGATAAAAAGGTTAAGTTTTGTTGAAAATAGTTTTAAGTTAATTCAAAGTTTTAGTTGAAATATCTAATAAACTTTTGAATATTTAACTACCCAAAATTAAAGCAGTTAATATGATGTTTTTTATTCACTTTTTCAATTCCTGCTAATTATTTTTTTTATCACATACTATGTTTGATGAGCAAAGTTCACGTCTTGAATGGAAAACAGTGCAAGCGGGATTGTTTTCATTTTTGGACCTTCTGGAATTGCATTTGTTTTGGTATTCGCGAAAGTAAGATTTCCGTGTCTCTTCTTTTTCACGAATGTTGTATACAAACTTTTCTTTCAGTAAACTAAAGATTTTCTCTGTTATTAAACCACGTTAAATTGCTGCCTTACATTTTCATTTAATTTCTCCGCATAAGACAGAATATCAAAATAGATTTTTTTATAACAACATTGACGTTTTAGTAAGGCTTTGCATATTTGAAATTTAATGAATGAAAAACAATTAAGTTTAATAACTAGCAGGAATATCATTTTTATTATCGTCGCCCTAGAGCTACACAAGGGCTACTAGCAGGATTAAAAACAGGTTGCTGTTTGCAACCTGTTTGCAAAGAACCTGTTTGCAACCTGCTGGTTGCAAAGAACTGTAAAATAGAACATAGCAGATGTAAAAAAAAACTGAACATTGAGAGTGAAATCGAAACCGCCAATGAAATTTCAGAAGGGCAAAAATAAAAACTGAAGAGTTATGTCATCCGAAACAATCCAATATTGCAATAGTAAACTTATATAAATAATAATTTTAAAACGTTACGGATTTGTTTATTTCATTTTAAATACATCAATTAATAATAAGTCAATAATAATTCAACCATTTTCTCGCTAAATCTATTTAATGTTGAGCAAACCTTTAAGTTTTGTTTCACGACCACGGGAAGTTCTGTAGAACAACTTTCTCCGCTAGCGTAGCCTTCTACCAGAGAAAAAAGTCGCCTGCAATGCGGGCGAAGGTGACTGATGGAGAACAGATGTTTGCAGAGCCGCGGTAGCTCAGTCGTGTGAAGCGTCGTGCTCGCATCGGAAGGGTTGTGGGTTCTGTCCTCGACGGTGCTCGCAATGGGGAACTTGCATGTGTCGGGAAATAGCGAAATACCATTTGTAAAAAAAAACTTCATGCGATTCTAAGAACAACGACATAAATTTTACCTCAATCCGACCATTAGTTTATTTTTAATTAATTTTCAAAGTTTGCGCTTAGCCCCGCCCCTTGAAAACGCTGCCTCTGGCCTTTCCTCCCCGCGTGACGTCAGTAGACCCAACTCGGAAAGCCAGAGATCGGCGGCCGCTGTGTTTTGCGAATGTCACTCTTCCTAATGCTTTTCTTATCGCGTCGAATCCATTAAAGTTATGTAAATTCTGGAAAATATTAGTGCATATGAATGTTGCAAAGTAACTTGTTGTAATAGTACCACGAAAAAATTACACCAGAAAATATATTTCAGCTCCCACAGAACGTTTATAAAGTTAAAAGTGGAAGCTTTTAAAAATGCTATATGTCCTTTCGTCACCTAGGGCGCGACTAGAAAAGAAATGTTGGGGTTGGGGCAGTTGTCGTAAATTTTATTTATATATTTTAATTAATATTATTTTAATTTAAATTATTTTTAATTAAAACTGTTTTTAATTGAAAAAAATATTTTTCAATGTAAATAGAGTTATTCCAATGTTAATAGTTTTTTTTGCTAATTTATTATTACTAATTATGGACATTAATTAGTTTTTGTTTTACATAACTAATGTTTGTATCATTTAATAAACAATTAATGTTTTATTTTTAAAATAAAAATTACGTGCGATAAATAGGGAAAAAATCAATTAATTACAGAATGTTTTTATTGAGCATTTAACTTATTAGATAATTTAAGCTACTTAATTTGTAGTGCAGAAACGAATTAAATCAATAATGAAATTAAACAAAATTTCATCACAAAAATTCCATTTAAAATTATATTTTAAATTTGAAAAACCAAAAAATTAATGGACATTTAAAAAGAAAATAGAGATAATTCCAGGTGTAACTGGCACTGTTGAAGGTCCACGGAGGCTAGAAATGATTATGTACATATACTGTATTAAAAAAAAGTTTTAGAGAGAGTGGGAGTTGGATAAATTATCTGGCCATTTTTAATTTGATTAAATTTACAAAAGAAGGTTAATGAAGATCGGCAATTTTGGAAACTAAAGTATAAATTAGAAGTAAATGCTGTGTTTTACGAATTTGTTTCCAAGTTTTATAACTCGCGCGTGTGTGACAGAGGTTCTAGGTGATAGTTACTGTTACACACCTACGTGTTGTAGTTTTCCTAAAGATGTTAAAAAAATACGTGTTGACAGTTAGGTTCAACAATGTTCAAAAAGGAAGCAGGTATTTTTATTTTTAATTGTACCATATAACATACTCATGTTTATAAACTAAATTGCTTCTTTGAATTCAAATACAAATTAAAACTAAATTTAAATTATGAAAATAACTGCATTAAGAATGAGAAATATTTTTCATAGTTACAGGGATTGGATGAACTTGTTACGAGAATAATGTACAAAACTTGAATTCTGCGTTCCACATAATTACACAAGAGACAATATATCTGCTCGAACATGTTTGTCGTAACACGTGTTACAAGTCGTTAAAAAAAATGTATTTACTTATATCTAAGTAACTTATAAAATATGTGATTTAATTTAAAAATTGCAAGGTGTGTACATTATTATAACGAATCCCTGTAATAATGAGAAATATTTCCCAATCTTAAATACAGGTATTTCAATCAATTAAATTTAATTTTAATCTACATTTATATTATATAGTTAAATTATAAGTACAAATACATACAATTACATAATATAATTGCATAGAAATTTATTTTATAACATAAGTCTGTTACCATTAAGAATAAAAATAGCATTTCTTTTACAACTCAAGGAACATTAAAAAAACTGCTTTTCTAAAGGGTTTTTCGTGGTACTAATACAACAAGGTACTTTGCAACATTCGTATGCACTAATATTTTCCAGAATTTACATAGCTTTAATGGATTCGACGCGATAAGAAAAGTATCAGGAAGAGTGACATTCGCAAAACATAGCGGCCGCCTATCTCTGGCTTTCCCAGTTGGGTCTACTGACGTCACGCGGGGAGGGAAGGCCAGAGGCAGCGTTTTCAAGGGGCGGGGCAAATCGCAAACTTTGAAAATTAATTAAAAATAAACTAATGGTCGGATTGAGGTAAAATTTATGTCGATGTTCTTAGAATCGCATGGAGATTATTTTAAAAGAATAAAAAAAATACATGCAAGTTCCCCATTCTGATGGTTGCTGGGTCGGCGCTTGTATTCGACTAAAGACCGCCGTGTTGCTAATGGTTGCTGGGGCACGTTAAATATGTCGTGGTCACAAAGTCCTCCATGTTCCCATACCAAATTAATACCTCTGGGGGTACCAGATCAGGGGGTTATCGGCCTTTGATCTGGATCAAAATTCCGATATGTGAGTGAGAATGGATGTGTGAAAGGGACCTTCCTGTAAAACGGATGTGTCATGCTGCGAGCAAAAGTCGGACTTCCTCCCTTGTGGCGCTCAATAAAAACGGAAGCCGTCCCACTTCGCCTTAAAATCGGGTAGTTCTCTACTCCGGGCTCGGTTACCGAGTGGCATTAGAAACAACAACAACAACAACAGATGTTTGCTTTTCCCTCGTAGAACGAGAAACGCTCGGTCTCCATGAGTGGCAACGTTTACCCTCCTCCCTTGCAAAGTACAAACAAAAACTGAGTAAAGGTTTTTTTTTTTGGTAGTCTTGAGTTGTTGGGCTTTGTTTTTGCGTGTTTCTGCACAAAGATCATATTCGTGCTTTGGGGACGTAAATTAACCCTTTCAGTCCCAATGACAATTCGGCATCATCATTTTAGAATTTTTTTTTCTGATCGTCTATAGCCATTTATGATATCAAAAAGCACATCATTCGATTCTCTTCAAACTTTTTCTATTAGAAAATACTTTTATTAATCCCAATAGATGTCAGCCCTATTATTTTTTTATTAAATTATGATCAGAAACATGATGAGAAATGGCATCACTGGGACGAAAGGGTTAATCGAGTAATGCGATTTTGACGCGGTTTTTTTTTTGCCCCGTAATCTCACGTGAGGTTTTTCAAAATTCGTATTTTTTTTATTTGATTTCCTTTCTAGTGAATTTTAAATAGTATTTTTAAAGCTCCAACATTTTGAAATATGTTTCGAAAAGTCACGGTAAAATATCATGCAAGATTTTGCTAGATTTAAGTCGATAAACATATTTTACAGGAATTTAACTTTATTTTTCGATATTTTACGTTGATTTTTAGGGAGAAAATTACGTGATGTTTGACGAGACTTCACCCCCCCCCCCCCCCTACTCGTGATACCCGGCTCAACCCCCCCCCCCCCCTAAATGCATATCGTTAATTATAGAAGAACCCTTTCTAGTTGAAGGGTTGGGTTGCGTTAAATTGGGGAATATTTTTATTGGAAGACGTAACCATGATCTAGAATCCCGATATCGTATGATATCATGTCCTTCAAATATTGCAATATCTAGTCGATATTGGTCTATCGTGAATTAAAAGAACTGGTTACACACGCAAGTATTTTACGGTAAGTCTTTGTGAAGAGGTCGCGTCGTAGGTGCATACACTTATTGCCATTTCACAGGACATGTAGCGTAAAATATGCCGCATGAAATAAGTTGAATCAAAGTGGCACTAGAGCTACACCAGGGCTAGCGACAGGCGTCGTAATTTAAAACCATTGTCAAGTGACGAGCCGACAACTAAATTCGCCCACAACCAACTTTTTTAAGGGCGACATCGTACGCGGTGTCGGGACTTTAAAGCAGATTTAACGTGCACTTCCTCTACACGGGGAATAATTAGTCATCATTAGGGGAAGTATTAGTCATCGGGCTTCTTAGTTGCACAGACCATTCATTTATAGGTCGGTAGATATTTTGGAAATGCCCTTTCCGGCTGGGCTCCCCAGCCCTTTCTAGTTGGAAGAGGCTCATTGGTGTAAAGAAAAGATGTTATAATCACTATGTATGTACAGTTAAGAGGGACTGTCAGTCCCATAGAACTAATGCATTAGTTTTAGAATCACAACTTCAGCAGAAGTGTTGTTTTTCCATGTTAGCCCTTTTACCCAGGTATGGGAATCAACATAACATCGAAATGAATCAAATTTAAAACGAAAATATTGTCTAGTTATTTAATTATAGATTTTTGAAGTTTTAAAATGCCAAAAATATACAGCAGATGGCGACACTATTTTTAAACTTTATCAATTAATAATTAAATAACTGGTTGTTATTTTCTTTTCAATTTCGTTTTCAATTGATGTTATAATGATTCCCATACCTGGTGAAAATGGGATAACATGGCAAAGCATTTCTTTTGAAAAAGTTGTGATTTCAAAACTAATGCATTAGCTTTATGGGATTGACAGTCCCTCTTAACCAAATTCACAAGCCAAGCTATTAATGGCACACAAAAATACAATGTGCCGAACTATTTCGTTTGATAAATATAATTTTATGTGAATGTAAACAAGACAGTTATTAAATCTCTGAGGGATGCATACGTATAAACCGGTCAACTAAACTGTCAGGTTTTCGAGCAACATACATAATTTATAATTTTTAGCTTCCACACTATGTTTATAACGTAAAAAGTGGAAGGTTTTATAATCGTTCAGTCCGTTTGTCTGTCCGTCCGTTCGTCACCCACTTTCACATAAAGAACCACAGACAAATGGGATGCGTCATTTTGAAGCAAAAAATCAGATTAGGCTACGTTCCAAATTTCATTAAAAAATTTTAATTAGAAGTTTATTTAAAATTTAAATAATTACAAATTTAATCTACATTGAAATAACATGCAAATTCCATTTTTATTCAGTATTTTCACTGTTGCCATTTCGTGAAACGTACGAGAAACTTTATTTAAAATAACAATAAAACTTTTGAAAGAATATTTATGTGATATAATTCAGTTTGGATTGTTGTAATATCACAATAGAGTTCTTTTGATGGTTCATTATATATGTACGAAGAAAGATGCACAGAGAATTCTAACTTGGCATAAAAAAAAATATGCTAAGTTTCGCTTTTATTTTTAAAGCATCAATTGTACAAATTATATATTTTTTGAACTGTAAATTAATTTAACAAACTATAAATAAGTAAATTTTCGAAAGAAATGTAAATGAGAAATTGTGGCGACACAAAGAATTTTATTTTTAAAAAAGATTACATCATTATTCTTCGAACTTCAAACAAATTTAGCAAACGATAAAGTATAATTATTAAGTATGAGAAAGAAGATTAATGAAAGGCCCTGTTTGTTATTAGAATTAAATCACCATTGCAATTCGCAACAATCGCTCGAGAAACTGTAATTCTTTTAGACAATAAATTAAAATAAATTTATTTTTGCCGATCAGTTTGAAATGACGTTAAATATATTTCCCTACGAGATTCTTTGTATGTTGATATGAAATATTTTCATTCGATTTAAAAGCGATGAATAGTACATATTTATTCTTTGAAATATAAATTAATTTTTGCAAACGATAAGTAATAATTATTGAATTTTCGAAATAAAATAAATAAAACTAGCCAAATTTAGCACGTAAATGTTTAATATAGAATTAATGCTGCGTTAGGCGCCTTTTTACCTGTTAAACACAACTGTTGTGTGGAAGCGGGTTAAGTGACAGATTCTGTTACAAACCTACTTGTTTTAGTTTAATTTTTTTTTAAATGTTAGTAAATTTTAAAAAATAACAAATTAAAAATCTAACTCAATTTAAATAAAAAAGACATTTTTCTTTTATTCAATACTAGCTTTATAAACCCGGGGCGTTGCACAGGTGTACCCTTAATGACCCTAATTAGTAGGGTTTTTTTATGTAAACCTTTATTTTATACCAATTGATCCCCTCTCCACTGGTCCACTCCATCTGGATATTATAATCTCCTCGCATTCTGATATGAGGGGTTGATTTTATCCAGGCTCTTCCAGGAGTTTGAGGGCTTTCCCATAGGCCCCTGTTCAAATTGCCAGAACAGCTATATGATATAATGGCCCGTTTCTATTTTACGATTAGCGCAAAACGAAACTGCCCAAATGTGGTAAATAATCCACTTCATATTTCAAACAACTTGATAGGGTTGGGGGACCCAGTTGGTAAAGACTTTCGTCTTGCATGCGGTAGGTCCCAGGTTCAGGTCCGGGTCAAAATAACTGCCGGCCTATAAACGGCTCGTGCAGCCAAAAAAAAATGTCCGACGAATACCCCGTGTAGAGAAAGGGCACTTTAAATATCCTCCAAATTCCCAACGCTGCGTACGACGTCGCCCTTAAAAGTTGCATTGGGTACCTACTCGCGTGTCGGCTCGTAACTTGACTGTGGTTCTAAATTACGACTCCCTTTTCCTCGTGTGTAGCTTTAAATGCGACG